>JAIXND010000771.1:2021257-2036249 GCA_023646645.1 Varanus salvator macromaculatus | reverse complement strand
GAGGAGAGGAGAGGAGAGGAGAGGAGAGGAGAGGAGAGGAGAGGAGAGGAGATCGAGTTTAAAAATGGTGTGCTGTATTCATGGATATCTTCCGCTTGGAGGAATTCTAAATTCCAGGAAGATGTTTGAACAAGTTAAAACAGAGATAAAGAGATAAGTTGAATAGGTAGACATCTTCTTGCAAGCCCCACATCGACTGCCAAGGGGTAATCCCTCCTGTTCAGTCGCAGCATATATAACTCTGCTCTACCTGTTTTCCAGATAAAAGTGGTATTTTTGCAACCCGAAGTGGCCCACATAGATCTGTACATTCTTGGCCAGTCTGACCATTTCATTGGAAACTGTGTCTCATCCTTCACTGCCTTTGTGAAACGGGAGCGTGATGTGCACGGAAGGCCTTCCTCCTTTTTCGGCATGGACCATCCCCCCAAGCTGCGAGATGAATTATAGCCCTCTGGAGAAGACAATACTCTTGATGCTCAACTTGGATCTATGCCAGATGCTGCCAAAAGCAAGCATTGTGTGTATTTTGGTGGATGTGATGGCAAATTTGGCAAATTCTGCTTGGTGCCATTTCTTGTATATTATTGGTATGTGGCCCGAAAGGAGAAGACAACAACTTCAAGGTGAACTTTCCCTTCTCGTTGCTGTGGATGAATCAGCCAATCCCCTCCGTTTGCCACTGCAGTATCTCCCCTCCCCTCCTGTGCTGCCCGCCGCCTCCCCTGGAAGTGGTGACTCATTTGCTGCTTGTTTAATGCACAGTATTCTAATTCTTAGGAAAGCACAACAGGTGACCAGGAGTGCTCTGGAGTTCACTGCTGGCAACTGGAAGAGTCACTCTAAGCCGTGCAATCGACTGACTGACTTTTGCCTCATGTGCCTCAGTTCATGACCTGCAAAATGCATGCAATCCACATTTCCCTTGGTGGGCGTGGAGAGACCAAACTATTGGAATCCCTGAGAGGTTTTGGGATCTTCAGGGGGCTATTAGTCTGGCACCAGTGGTGCCCCCTGGACCAGCCGGGGTGTTTGCAGTGATCCAGGCAGTAAGAGTGCTCAAACCTAGATGCATGGAAGTGCTTTTTTAGAAAATTCTGGGAGTGCTTTTTAATCAGTTTTGTATTTTGCTGAAATGACTGTCTGAACACTGTGTATACCATAATAGTCACGGGATAATCGTCTTTCTAAAATACCATTGTCCTTGTGAATGCAAATACAATTCACCTTTATTGGACACACAGAAACAGCGAGTCAGAAGGGGCCCGCCAGGCCATCTAGTCTGACCCCCGGCTCCAGGCGGCTCTGCTCACCAAATGCCCGCCATGTGCATGTCCAGCCTGTCCTTGAACACCCGCACCGATGGGGCCTCAACCACCTCCCGGGGAAGCCCATTCCATGTACAGTTCCATGTACAATTTCATAGAGAGTCAAGAATACCTTCAATTTAAGTTGCTTGCAATTAGTTGGCAGTTTCAACCAGCTTCTCTTTATAGAACAAAGAAATGGGCTTCTGTTCCTGATAACTTTGGAAATTCTTGATATTTTTAGCAGCTGTGGATTTTGTACAAGATTCTGAAAGAAATAGCACTCAGTCTGCCTTGCAGTTCAATGAGAGACAACAGATAAGATAAAATAGAGAGAGAAACCGATACAACCAGATCAGTCTTGGTTTACAGGAAACAGAAAATGCCTCTGCCTTGTTGTGAAGTTTGGCACAGATCTTTCTGCCTCTCTACACCTATGAAATCTGGCCAGTAGGAACAAAGGCAGCTGCTTTATACTGGATCAGGCCCTTGGTGCATCTAGCCCAGTGCTGTTAGCACTGGCTGGCAGCAGTTCCCCAGGATTTCAGGCAAGAATCTTTCTTAGCCTTCAGTGGAGATGCAGGGGTCACGCTTGGACCCCTGCATGCAAAGCACACGCTTACATTGCGGCTCTAGAGCCCTGTAAAGTTTTAATAGGATTTTCCACATAACAAACAGCAGCAGGCAGATTTGCAAACCATCAGCTGTTTCTTGTTCTATTTCCTCATCACATCAGTAGTAATTTTGTACGGTAATTATCTGATCCTGTGTGTTTGGAACCTTAATGGACATATTGCCCTGGCTGCTGAATACATATACTGGCTCTGTTCCCTTATTTTAAAGACTCTGCACTCATCCTGCATATCAATGACTTGTTCAGAAAGAATTATAGTTCCTTTTGTAAACTACTCACTTGGCTTTATTGGATGGGAATTGTGTAAGGATTATTTTCTTATTGTTCCATGAATTCTTACAGGGACCAGCTTGTGTGTGAGAGATGCCAGGAGATCATAGTAGTCCAGCTCCCTAAAGTGCTACATTTCAGTCTGGAGCTGCAAGAGCCAACAGTTTTTCTTCTGTAATTTGTCTACAAATGCAGAAGCCTTATTTCCTTGATGGATTAGACAAAAGTTTTAGTACAGTATTCTGTTTCCAACTAGTCTGACAAACTCTGGAAAGCTCACAAACAAGGCGTGAAGGCAAGAAGTTACATTGTGTGTGCATTTGGAATTTCTGATTAGTCCTGGCTGTTACCCCCTGGGAGACTTGTTCTTCATGAGTGTGTCTAATCTGAGTGTGTCTTTGATGCCTGTTAAACCAGTGCACAGTTCCGCATACTGAGAAACCAAATTCCATAAATGGAATCATGTGCTATACGAACTTTCTTATCTTTTTGGTTCATTCTTTGACTGCTGATCCGTGGTCCTGTGTCCCAGTATTTTGAGAGATGGACAGAATTTCCCTCTGCACACATTCTGCACCATTTATAATTTTGTAAACCTCTACCAGATATAAATCTTCACTCTTAAGACCCTTCCATATCTTCATTGCCTCTTAGCACTGAAACATACAACACCCAAGTTATATTGAAGCAAAAGAGCATCTTGAATATCTTATCTCTGTAAACTGTAAGATATGTGGGAGAAAATACCAAACTTTAGCTTTAAATCCAGCTAGTTAATTACAGTTGTATTAACATTGATTCTACACAGTTTGTAAGAAGTAAAGGTCTACGTGTGCCATGATACTGGAAATAAACTCACACCCTGTAAGAGTGTAAGTTTGAGGAAAATTATGAGGTGCAATCTTACAAACACGCGTAAGAGCCATTCATGTTTCTGACGGAGGATGGAGGACATTGGGATAATGTTCTATGCATGAGATCAGAAGCCATATTTTAATTTGTTTAAGATTTGGTACTTTTTCATAATAAAATAATTACTCTTTCTCGTGTGTGTTGCTAACTTGTAAAATTTCTCCGGTTTTGGCTTTGGTGTTTACCTGCTGAAATCGCGTATGTTGCTATTTTCTGCTCTTAAGCAAAAGGACGCTGTTGGCCCAGTTAACTCACTTCTGCTCTTTGGTTTAAGGCTCTCCAAACATAGCAACTCGATGCGTGGAGCTGATTAAGCTGGCGCCATCGGCAGTGAGGCACAGCTTAGCCGTGTGGTCGGGTGGCAGGCGAGCTGGGCATGCACCTCCAGGCATCTCTTCCTTAAAGCAACAGTTTCTTGCCCACAGTGGATTAACCAAGAGCCGCTTAGTGCAGTTGAAGAGTTTATCCTGCTGCATGGGAACTGCTGCCGTTACTTCGCTGTATGCCAAGTAGCCTTATATAGAACAGGGCTTAAGCAATTGAATTTTCCCCTATAGATGCCAGCAATTTTAAATGCATTAAAAGGAAGTGAGTTGCATTAATTTCTATCACTTGCAAGTGAGACGTTTAAAATAGATTCAAGTGCTGTATGGAATAGAATTGGCCTTCTGGATTATTATGCGCAGAAATCCAGATTCAAATAATATGTACTTCTAACTACCTGATATCAGAATTGCTACTTTCTGGCCCATGGCATTCGTCTGAAGGGTGCGCGGCATAGAATTGTACAGTTGGACAAGGCCTAGAGGGCCAGCAGATCCAACCCCCTTGCTCAGTGCAGGACTCCAGTCTCCCATCCTGATTCTAACCAGGCCTGACCTGGCATAATTTCCAAGATAAAGCCGGATCAGTCACTTCAGGCTGTACAAAAGCATCCTTTCTAGCATGATGAATTGTCCGTTAATTAGCCCAGAATGCCGCCATCTGGACGACGGCATGTTTTTAAAAATGGTGTTACGGTACAATTCCTAAAGGACAAGTATGATCAATGGTAAACTAGGAGAGTGAGGGTTCACCCTAAGCCCCTAGGATAGCCCACCCCTCAGGTCAAACGGACTCTGGATGATTCTCCTGATGAAGCCACGCTGCCTCTGGTACAGAGCCAGCTTGTGTGACAAATTCTTGGTCTACGCTGCTGTGCCAAAGCCAGTTAGCTACCTGGTTCACAAGCAAGCCTGGCGTAAAGAACCACACTGGGGAAGAGGACAAAGGTAGCACAGGGAATGCAATCCAGTACCAGTAAGAGCTCACAGGTGAAGAAGCATGAGCCACTGGGGCCGCTAGGCTCCCTGGGTGTGATGAGCAGAGCCCTTCCAAATGGGCCGGGGCTTGCGCTAGCTCAGCCCACCGGGAGGACGATGGAAGAGCCACCAGAGGTCCGCTGCTTGACAGCCAGACCTTGAAGGACCTCCTCACTGTCATGACGGAACTTCCCTGCGGTCGTTCCCAGGACTTGGTTCCCCAGGCCATCCCTCCAGTTCCACACCCTTCATAATAGTGTGCTCTGTGAGGATGTGGTCTCAGCTGCCCTGAAAGAAGCGGTTGTGAGAATGTGCTGCCTCAGTGCGTCCGAGAATATAACCGCCACCTCCCTCGCTGACGGTGGCGCTTGAGTGTGTGGTCGCTGCATAACTCCAAGCTCTCTTGGATGAGGCTGATTGTGTGCGACCATTTCCGTAACCTTGACGTCAGGCTGAAAACTGCAGCCCGCACAGGCTGGGTCTTCTAGAGTATTGACTGGGACCAGTTACGGTGTGCCAGTCTCAATGGTATTGAAAGGACTGCTGACTCCCGGCCGATCTCCAAACTTAATTCTGGGGCCCGGTGCTTCCCTGCGAAGGCGTTCCTTTTGAGCCAAGCCACGGGCCACGTCTCTGGAGGAATGGCTGCTCCCACATCAACCCGCCCATGAGTTGTACTCATCAGCCAGCTGCCTTCTCTAGGTGCCCCCTGATGTCTGAGGTGTGGTAGTTTGCAGCTGGGGAGAGGCGCATACCCCAAATTAGTCGCTCTTCTCCAGGTGCATCTTGGGGCCATTTTTATTTGTTATTCTGTTTTACCGTGTTACTTGTCAGCTGCAGTGAAAACTAACGTTGGGAGGGTGACATAGAAGCCATCCCTAGCGCAGGTCATCCAAAAAGGATTTCTCTAGCTGTCATTTTCTCCTTGTCTTTCAGTTCTTTCTCCCCCGGTGAACTACCGAGCGGCTAAGGAATACCTCTCTGTGCTTGCAAGACATGCTCCGGTGCAATATAATGGAGAGGTACACACCGCGTCATTAAAATAGAAACAGAGACATTATGTAAAGCAAGAGAGCGGTGGGAAAATTGCATACAGTAGGCCAAAGGCAGCAGGTAACAAGCCAAGATCTGTGATGCTGACGGTGTCGCAGTCTCGTGCCATTTCCAAAACGGACCATCAAACACATGAATCACCACGCAAAAAATGGTTTTCAGCAGTATATTCCCTCTGTGGGCTTGTGTACTTCCATTCACTTATCCTCACGTAGCCAGACCTCACTTAAATTATGGTGATTCCTTCCTTATCTACCCAGCAGAATTACATCCGTGGGCATGGGTGCCAACAGAGAATTACTAGAAGCCTTGCTTTCGTACTGTGTTCACCTGTGGTTACAAACAAGAACACTTGCTTCTGGCCTTATCTGCTATGATTTTAGGGCATATATTCCGAACTGTGCATCATTTTGAAGATCTTAGTAGGCCAAAAGGTTATTTAATGTTGGCCATGTAGAAATGAAATCGTGAAAAAAAACCCTATCCCACACCCAAATGATCCTTTGTCTTGTTCCATGAAAGTGAGGCTGCCTAATGGGCTAATAGAGCGTTGCTCAGACCTTGAGCTGCAGCACAAATAGCTATGAACAGTTTCCTACTTGGTACCCTCCAAATATGTTGGGCTACATAATGCCTATAAAAACATACTGTTTGGGCATATGATTTGAGAGAGCTGCACTGGTCTTATCCTTTAGCTCTGTTAGCTCTATTGCCTGAAGTGCCTGACCCTGGAAGGTCAGGTCAGGCCTGGTTGAAATCTGGATGCATGATTTAAATGTTGTGAACCTCCCAGAGCGTTTTGGCTATAGGCGGTATAGAAATGTAATTCTCCTCTTCCTCTTCCTCCTCCTCCTCCTCCACCACCACCACCACACCTTTCCCTAGTGCTAAAACAAGATGATGACTTGGAGTATGGAGATAATTTGGGACTGCAACTCTGTTCATAGCACCATCTTACACAGGTATGTTGTTGCCAATACCTTCCCATTAAGTTCTGTGGTTACATGTTGCCACGGCATCTCGGAATGACTGCCTTCCAAAATGCCCTGTTCTTCATGCAGTCCACCCATCTTATAGCTGGTCTTCCTTTTCTTCTGCTTTTGACTTTTCCTAGCATGATTGCCTTCCTGAGTGAATTCTGCCTTCTTATGATGTATATCAAGCATTGTAATCTTTTTTTTTCTGGCTGAACATACATAGCACTGCACCCTAAGCTGTCTTTAATCATCTTAATTTCTTCCAGATCTAGTGCCTAGTCAATGAAATGAACGGTGCCTTCCTATGCATGTCAAATTAGAAATCCCTTTTAAGGTCAATCCATTTACTCCCTAGAACGGACTCTGAAAATCGCACTTTAATTCCATGCATGCTGTCTGTGTAGAAGTCTCATAGAGTTCAGTGAGGCTTACTCCCATGAGTAGGAGACTGTAGCTTTACTGCCAAAGATTCCTCTAAGAGCGTCTTTGCTCCTTCAGCCCACCTCTTGCATCCGGAGAGTCTGTCTGGTATAATGGGTATATCCTTCCACAACACAATGGGATCCAGTTGTGTTGGACTACAACGTCCTTTATTGTGGATAGGCTCCAATCCCTGAAGAGTCCTGGAGATCACTGAATGGCCCAGAGACAGACATGCTTTCTTCATTAGCTGCCAGGCTTCACCCCAGCGCCCTCCCAGAACGTCTGCACTGGCCAACCTGCCGCCATTTCTTTTCCACAACATTCCACAATGGAAATTAGGTTGTTAGCTCTCAGACCCACACAGGGGTGGGATGGGTGGGGTCACTTGATGCTCATTCGACTGCAGCTGCCGTGTGCCCTCAGGCCCCACAAGTTTAGGTGGGCATGTTGCTGAGCTTCCCCTCGAATCTGGGGCTGGTGTTGCTTTCAGAATAACCCTAACTCAAGCGACTGCACAAGAGTCCTGAAGGCAGAAGAGAACAAAGCTCCATCGTATCCAAGGTTCTGTTTGCAGTGTTGGACCATGCCTGTTTGGACAGGTGGCCTTCCACACGTGTTGCAGCGCAAGTCCCAGCATCCCCATGCCAGCCATGGGGTGGGTGGGTGGATGAACTCATGCAGGAGAAGGCTATCGATGGCAACCAGCCTTGCTGGCTGCTAGTGTAAAGCAGTTGCTGAGGAGCTTGGGCAGGAGGAGGTCTTGCACCCGTCCTGCTGGAGGGATCCTGCGGGCAGCTGGTTTGCCACCATGTGTGCAGAGTGCTGGGCTGCTCAGACCCAGGGCCTGATCCAGCAGGGCTTCTCTTGTGTTCGCTCTGACAGTCATGCAGGGAGTTGCAGGACATCTTGATGTTTAGACGTGGCGAGGACCAAGCCTTAAGTCTTCTCCGTGAACCTATCTCATCCCCCTTTTAAAGCCACCTCAGCCTTGGCTGCGGGGTGGTATAGCAATGAAAGAGAGAGATTGAAATGGAATTTGCTGCCAAGAGATGTTGTGCAGCCTGCATCAGGCAGTGGCTATTTCCATGTTGTCCCCTTCGGGCCATCCATGTCCTTTCTGTCTGGCCTTATAGCCAAAGCATCCATGGTCAAACTTCTGTGCTATGTGAAGAAGTACTTCCCATGGGGTTATTGTGAGGATAAACTGCCCAGAGAGCTTCAGCTATGGGTGATATAGAAATGAACTAATAGTAATTTAATTTACAATTAGAATCATCGTCATCATCATCCAGGTGGGAGGTGAGCAACGAGCCCCCGCAGGCTGGAAGGTGAGCAAGGAGATTGCAGTGGCCTGCACGGTTCTTCTTTCTCCCCCTTATCCTCACAACTCTTAGAGGCCACTATTTCTTCAGGAGACGCAGAAGATCAATGGGAGCGGCTTTGGCTACGGGCGTGAAAGGAAGTGGCTGGAACTAAGGGATGCCATGGCAGCTGGGATGGCCAAAGGCATAGCTGGATTAGCCTTCCCCAACCTTTCCCCTGGAGACGGGACGCATTGCAGTTCCCATCATCCCCTGGCCAGCCTTCCCTGGCCCTTGGAGCTGGGTTGGAGCACAGCTTCCATCATCCCCTGGCCAGCCCTCCCTGGCCTGTCTCCCTGGAGACGCGTTGGACTGCCACTCCCGGCATGCCCGGCCCAGGCCAGCGCGTCTCCAGGGAGACGGCTCCCCGCCGCTCCGGGAGCCCCCCCGCGCGCCGTCTCCCCCGCCCCTTGCCAAGCCCCGCCCCCGCGCCTCCCATTCCCCGGATGGTGCCGCCTCCGCGGGGCGGGCCGTTGCCAGGGAAGGGCGCGGAGGAAGCGGGCCCGTTGCTATGACAGGCCGGTTGCGAAGGAAGTGATGGCTTGGGAGGGCGGCCGCGTTGCCAAGGAAGTGAGCGGCGGCGCCACCCGCCCCTCCCGCATCCGGTGGTTTCGCCGCCGCCGCCGCTGCCGCCGTAGCGGCGGGAGGGGGCCCCATGGTGAGGGCGCAGGTGAGTGGGGCGGCGGGGGGCCCTCCCCTTTCCCTCCCCGCAGCCGGGGGCGTGGGCTCGGGTCGCCCGCTCCGCTGCGTGCGCGCGCGCGCGCGCGAGGCGCCCGCGACCCCTCCGCAGCGGCGCGCGCCTCGCCTGCGCGGGCACGCGCGGGGGGCGGGGGCCGGGGGCGCCGCGCCGGTCTCGGGGGGGGGGGCGCGTGGAGCGCCCTCCACGCGGCCCTGGGATGCGGCGGCAGCCTTGGCGCACGAGGAGCTGCCGCCCCTGCTCACGCCCAGCTCGTGGCCCTGTGCCGCTCCCCTCGCGGCAGCGCCGTGGCCGGGGATGATGGGCGTCGCAGTCAGGGCCTCGCTGGCGCGGCGCGCAGGGCCACGCTCCTCGGCACCGCCGCGGAGGCGCTGCCTGGGCAAGCGGGGGCTCGTGCCCTTGCGGGGCGCGGGGGCAGCCGCGGCACCCGGGACGTGCCCGTCGTGGCTGCTCGCTGTGGCACGTTGAGAGCAGCCCTTGCTCCGCGCCGCGCCGCGCCGCGTGGCGGGGGACCCCAGGCCTGAGCCCGGCCGTCTCCAGCCAGCGCGGGCCCGGTGCTGGCCGAGAGGAGCCCTGGACAGCCGCCGCCGCCGCCGGTCAGCGGAATCCGGATGCCTCGTGCGCCCTGCGCCCTGTGAGTGGCCGTGTGGGAAAGGGGGCGAAGCCTCTTGCTCCCGGCTGCGCGGCTCCGAGGCTGAAATCACACGCGCACTGCTTGCAAGTGGCACCGCATGAGTGCCGCAGGGCTCATTTTCGCGCAGGCACATGTAGAATCCAGCGGTATAAACGTAAAGCAGGCGGACGGGGAGGCCGCATCACCGTGTAGCCACCCAGGAATGTGATCCGTTGCCCTGTGTGTGGGGGCAGCCATGGAAAGAGTGCAATTTTCATTGCTCATCTGTGTGCCTTCTCTTGTGGTAATCCATTGCTACAAAAATGGTACTATTAGTGGCAGAAAAGTCCTGCCTCTCCTTGTACAGGGGAAGGAAAGTAATTCTGCAAATGCAAAGCAATTATATTCCTGCACTTGTCTCTCTCTCTTTCCGAAAAGAGCCTCTTTGGCATTTCTCTACAATACCGTACTTTTGTATTCCCCTTCTTAGCATTCAGTATCACTGATTGCATTCTTCAGTTTCTGATCTTTTGTGGAACACATTGCATTGAAGAAGAGATGTACAGATCTTGGAGGTCCTACTTTCTGGTTGTGTTAGTTGCCTGTGAATACCTGGCAGTCTGAAGTTTGGAGGAGTCACTTGCCAGGTAATTTCCAGATAGGAAGAAGTAGAAGAGATGATGATGATGATGATATCACCTAGTAGCGAAACCTTTCTGGGTAGCAAACAACAATTCTAATGAGCAGTGAAACCCAGTACAGATACAATAAAAACAGCATACAATTCAATACAAATTGTAAAAACAGACTGGATGGTGAAGATACATTTTATTGGATCCTCTGTAGAAATATTTAAGGTCTTCATTGGAGTGATTAAAACATTCATCCATGTAATAAGTCTGAGATCTAACAAATACAAGTTTAGGTTTAGCTGTTTTTCTATTCTCAACAATGAAGGTGTAATTATATACTTTCCCAGCTGATGCTAACTCTGATTGAGGGCCATGCCGGAGCCTTGAGCATTTAGCTAGTGGTGAAATTAGAGCTTCAGTGGGCTATCTGTGCATTTAAGTCATTGGCTGTCATGTTTGTATGACGGGAAGCCATCTGTGAAAGTCAGACGTTTTGGGGTGGGTGTTTTTTAAAGCTATCCGGAGGCTGAAGGACAGCAGAAGTTGGCTTCTTTAAAAGAAGTCAGACAACCATAATTCTAAGGTCTCTTTTCTGTACAGTATTCTGTTTCACTTTGCAATTGTTTAAAGATAGAGTTGCAAAAATGCCTTTAGGATGTCTGTACTTCTTATTTGTTTGGATTTCACAAAATCCCTTAGATCAGAAATAGATACAGTAAAATTAAACATTCATTTTAGCTGAAGTGTGTGTGAGAGAGGGAGAGGGTGAGAGTGAGGTCTACTCATTAGAATTAGCTCTAATTCAGATTTCTTGGAATCATATGTTGGAAGGGGCCATGAAGGCCATCAGGTCCAATGTCCTGCTATTGCAGAACACCAATTATAAAATAATCTTTATAGATTTCAAGATACCCAATGGTAAAGAGCTGCTTTCGTTCTTGGATATTCTGATTTGGAATAACTTTTATCCAGGTTTGGAATGATGCTGTCTGTAAGACTATGAGAATTAAGATCCATCTTGGAAGCCCTGATCACTGGCCTTGTTGAGCAGGGGAGGGCTTTGTTGATAGTAACCTGGTATGTTTGAAAGTGCCTAGTTATAAAAGCACTTTGAAGGCAGGTTTCTTCCAGCTTGTGTTTAGTTGAATTGACCTGTAGCTGGAAAAGATATATTTAGGTATGCCTGGGCTTTAAAAAACAATAATTTTGTGGTTGGACTGCTGAGATTGTAATTGTATTATCTTGTAACTAGTGTGTCCTGAAAGGCAGGTTTAAAAGATAGTTCAGACAAAGTGGAGAAAGGATTGAAAGAGAAAGAAACAAATTACTCCCTTGACTAGATGGAATAAGTGAAGAAGCATAATTCTGTCTCCAATACTTGGCAGGTTTAATAGTAAGGGTAGAAAAGGCTTTGTTTTTTCAGTCTTTGTACATCTCTGCCACCATGGAAGAGGCAGTGTGGGTTCCTTGTTTTGGCTACTGAAATTAAATACAGTCCTAGACTATTTCCAGTAATTAGCAGTCTTTTTGTTTGGTGGCTCTAACAGAACAGGCTGGCTGACTTAATTGGCCTCCTCCATCTAAAATTCTCTGATGATTGAACTGTCACATCCATTTAATTTCAAACAGTACCAGCACTTATTTTTCAGGTATGACTTCATCCTGTACTCTAAGAAAACAGGATTTGAATTGCTTCCCGTATTCTGTACTGCAGCCAATTGAAAATGCAGCCTGAAACTCGGAGTGCAGTGGATTAGAGTCAATTTGGGATCTGGCCAAATTGCCTGGCTCTCATAAGAGTGAGTGCTGTTTCTGGGCAGGGCTGTGACAAAGTGTTGTCCAGAATCCGGTGGGCAACTGCGTCAGCTCAGGCACTGGTTAGCTGCAGTTGGTTTGCATATTCGAGGCATGCAGTTCGGAGCATAGAAGAAAGCCACAGCATGCTTTGCAGAAGGCTTCTGATGCCGAAGGGTGGGGACTAGGGTCCTGATGGGGGTCACTGGACAGGGCTTCCTCCCAGCAAACTGGGTGCTCCCAAGACCGTTCTGGGGGGCTGGAGGGGCTTCAGCCTTCCACTCCCAGCAGATCCTGGCATTGAGGAGGAGGTGGTTGAAGCAGTGGTGTTCCCGGCAGTGGGTGGGAGAGGCTTTCGTCCGTATCACTGCCATGGAGATGTGGGTGGAGGAGGATGGGTGCGCGCGCACGTGTGCATGTGGCTTATGGATTGCCACTGGCCCCTTGAATTTCCTATACTTCCACTCCTGAGCTCTGTTCTCAACACAGAGATAGGAAGCGTGGTGAATGTATTGCTTAATCTTCCAAGGGCCGGAGAAGACCTTCGCTGTTGATTTTAAATGTTGCTCATGCATGTTAGTGCAGGGTTCCTTGTGCAGCAACCTTTAGGCCAGGTGTAAAGAGTGCAAGCAGGGGCATGTTGTTCTGGAGCGTAAACAGACAGGATTACATTTTCTGCTGATGCTGTAGGAATTCTTGCCCAGTGTGCTTATTTTGTGCTCTGCGAAAGCATCTCCTTGTGAGTTTGTCTGTTGCTAGCAAGAGTGCTGGAATAGACATTTATCTGTCCTTGAGCTTCTTGACTCTCCCATTGGCCTTTCAAGTACAGAGATTAAGGAAAACGTGAAGGTGAGCCAGGTGTTACTCTGTTTCTGGATCCTTACAGGCAGTGCTTAATTTCTAGGAGAAGCAGCTGAGTCGGCCTGGAAGTCCCTGTCCTCTGATCTAGAAGCCCTTTCACCTAAACACTGATATGTGACAAACTGTCCTGTAGTTACTCAGCAGTGAGGGAGAGGCCTTCCATCCACCCTGAATTAATGTTCCAGGGCTAAGATTCGCAAGGAAAGCAGATGCCAGGGCTGTGTTCTAGTCAACCCTGACATAATTAAGCTGTGTAATTTTGCCTTGGGAATTGTGGGAACTGTAGTCCAAGACAGTTGGAGGGCACAGCTTGCAAAAGGCCTCAATAGCAGTGCTGCTCCACAGCAGCAGCGGCCTTTCTTGGCATGCCTCCTGGCCATGGGACCACAGGGCATGGGCAAGGCCTGGAGGGACCTAGACGACTTCAGCTGGAGTCATCTAGCAGGGCAGCAATTCCTGGTAGTGATTCTCCAGGACTCAGAAGAGCTCCAGGGCAGGGAGCCAGGTATGTGTGTGAGACAGATACAGAAGAATCTGTCTGTTACTTCCTTAAGCAGAGTCTGATGATGGTGGAAGACCTGCCTCCCAGGTGGAGAAGTTTACTTTGGCCGCGTTGTGGCCTGGAGAGATGCATCAAGGCCCATTCACTGACCTTGTGTGGCATCCTCAGCCTTTTCCAGGGCAGCCCCCTCGGAGAAGGTCTCCTTGTCAGCCTGGTCCCCTCCTTGGTAACATGCATTGCTGCAAAAAGTCATTGCACTCTTGAGTTTCCCTGCCCCCACGAGCTGCAATTCAAGAAGCAGAGGAGGAAGTGTGAGGTGAGATGATGATGTGTCAGGCATCTTCTAGCACAGCACATAATTTATGGAGGGAGAGAAAGAGGCAAGGAGTTGCTGTTTTCAGTTCCAGCCATGCATTTTTGTAACGTCGTCATTCTGGCCAATAACATACGCTGGATCATGGAGAAAGCAAGGGACTGCCAGAAAAACATCTACTTCTGCTTCATTGACTATGCTAAAGCCTTTGATTGTGTGGATCACAACAAGTTGTGGCAAGTTCATAAAGAGATGGGAGTACCAGACCATCTTATTTGTCTCTTGAGAAATTTATATGCGGGTCAAGAAGCAACAGTGAGAATTGGACACGGAACCACTGATTGGTTCAAAATTGAGAAAGGAGTTCGGCAAGGCTGTATACCGTCGCCCTGCCTATTTAACTTCTATGCAGAGCACATCATGAGAAAGGCAGGGCTGGATGAATCACCAGTTGGAATTAAGATTGCCTGGAGACATATCAACAACCTCAGATATGCAGATGATACCACTCTCATGGCAGAAAGTGAAGAGGAACTAAAGATTAGCCCCTCCATGCGGGTGAAGGAGGAGAGCGCAAAAGCGCTTGAAACTCAACATTAAGAAAACTAAGAACATGGCATCCGGTCCTCTCACTTCCTGGCAAATAGATGGGGAAGAAATGGAGGTAGTGACAGATTGTATTTTCCTGGGCTTCAAGATCACAGCAGACGGGGACTGCAGCCAAGAAATTAAAAGACGCTTGCTCCTGGGGAGGAAAGCTATGGCAAATCTAGACGGCATACTAAAAAGCAGAGACATCACCCTGCCAACAAAAGTGCGTATAGTCAAGGCGATGGTTTTCCCAGTTGCAATGCATGGTTGTGCAAGCTGGACCACAAGGAAGGCTGAGCGCCAAAGGATTGAGGCCTTTGGATTGTGGTGCTGGAGGAGACTCTTGCGAGTCCCTTGGACCACAAGGCGATCAAACCGGTCAGTCCTAGAGGAGATCAACCCTGACTGCTCTCTAGAAGGCCAGATATTGAAGATGAAACTCAAATACTTTGGCCACCTAACGAGAAGGAAGGACTCCCTGGAGAAGAGCCTGATGCTGGGAACAATGGATGGCAAAAGGAGAAGGGGGCGGCAGAGGATGAGGGGGCTGGCTGGGGTCACTGGGGAGGTGGGTGTGGAGTTGGGTGGACTCCAGGGGATAGAAACATAGAAACATAGAAACAGAGCGAGTCAGAAGGGACCTCCCGGGCCATCTAGTCTGACCTCTGGCACCAGCCGGCTCCGCTCATGACATGCCCACCATGTGCATGTCCAGCCTATCTTTGAACACCCTCACCGATGGGGCCTCAAC
>JAIXND010000771.1:1975880-2014334 GCA_023646645.1 Varanus salvator macromaculatus | reverse complement strand
GCTGCTCCTGGACCTCTGCTCCCACCTGCCCAGCTCCTGCCTTGCCTGTGCCAGTCCCCTGGCCACTCAGCGCTCTCTCCCAGCCTGTGCCTCTGCTGCTCTGGATGGTGGAGGACAGGAAGGCCTGGAGGAATGTTGTCCATGGGGTCGCAATGGGTCGAACACAACAACTAGCAACAACAACAAGATCTTTAGAGGATGGAAACCAGTATTTTCCAGAGCATTCTGAAGACTGTGTAGTACAGTCACAGTGGGGTGAGAATGTTTAGACTTCTCTGCACCTTCTGCTGTGTAGCAAGGAAGTAACTCTAAGTATTCGGAGCCAGGATTTGAGTTGAGGTGTATAAGCCTCCAAAAAAAGCAAAATGGAAAAAAGAAATCCAGGGATCTGCTTTCACTTTCACAGAACTCTGATGCGCTCTAGTTAGTGCTGGGCCTGAACCAGGAGATCTGGTTTTGAATTCTCACTTGGTCCCCAAACATATCTGGTGGCTTTGGTTAGCCTGATCCACGCCCTCCCCCACCAGGGTGGTCCGTGTGATAAAGCCACCGGATATCGAATAGGAATAGGTGCCGTCTGTCTTCACGCTGTTAAAAGTTCAGGCAGAGAAAACGGTGGTACTGCAGGGAGGGAAGGACAAAAGGGTTGTGATTCACTCCTGCGGGGCAGTTTGTGACCTCGCACTGCCCCGCACCGTAGTCCCCTCCTCGGGCAGAGTCAGCTGGCTGAGGCAAGCATATTCATTTGTGCAGCTGCTCCTCTGGAAAGGCAGGCTCCGAGGATCGTGCCCTCTGTGTTGCATGCGAGAACTGGACTGCTCGACCTGGCATGCTTCAGGTACTGCAAAAGTTCTCACCTTTCCCATTTTCTCTGGCTTTCATTCCTTTGTGTGCAATTGTTTCCCTGTGTTGCTCAAACTTTCATACTATTTTGAATCTTAGGCTTGGTTTGATAAAGGATGCCAGAGTAGCCGTCGTGTGTTTATGTATGAAAGTATAAAACCGATCACCAGCCCGTCTCAGTACCTGTTCTGTGCCTGTGGCTAGGAGCGCTGCCAGGCAGAAATACGTGCCCATTCGCCAGTGCTCTGGTTTCTGCCACCCTCCGGTTGTGCCATCGCCCTTAATAAAGAGCAAAGGGAGTCCCTGCTCTCATATTCATTTTTAAAAGGACACATATACACATCTTGAAGTACACAGTAGATCTTTTTCTTGCCGTTCTTTTCTGTCGTGTCATGTGTCCCGACCTGAACATTTCCCAGGGCTTTATTTTTCCATGGAAGATGTTCTGTTTCATAAGGTCCTTAGTCATGATGAATGGGGGACAGTTGCAAATACAACATGAGGCCTGCCTGGCCATTTCATAGTTGCAATTCGTGTTTTCGGATGATTATCCCTAGTGAGTATGTGAGAGAAGGCAGAAGGTGCTCCAGCAACCGCCATGGAAGAGTGTTGAACTCTGGTCAAATAGACGAGTGACTCTCAGCAGGTCTCGCACCGTTCTTTAGGTTGCTGGATGTATTTGTGCAGACTTCCCCAACCTGCCGCCTTCCTGGCTGACTGGAATATACTGGTGGTTCACCCCAGCACATCTGGGAGGCACCAGGTTGGAGGAGGCTGCATTAATATGTCTGCAATTTTCAGTACCTCCGTTTTCTTGCCTTTGAACAGTAAGGGGAATATATGCTATTATCTTTATGTATTTACAAGTATGCCAATAAAAAATTACTTACTATAGCTGTTCTTCAAATTTAGGTTGCATGCTGTGTATATGTATTGAGACAAAAAGTACCTTTTTTGCATAGTTGCTTGTTTTATTTGTACTTAGCAATCATGTTAAATTGAATCATCCTTTAGTATTACTCTGATGCAACTTGATAATTTTCTGATGCAAACTGAAAATCCTCCTCGGGAAAGGATCTGAATTCAAGATTTTTTCCCAGTTCAGGATTTTCTAGAAAATGCCTGCCGCTGCTACCGGATGGCTTCACGCCGAGGCAGTATAGTTAGATGTTGCAGTTAATGTATGTGTTTGTTCTGGAGCAAGGAAGCCGCTGCTGATCGAATTTTGAAAAGTGGTGTTTCTGATTTTTAATCAAAGATATTGGAGAATGTGTGGAAACTTCAGCTAAAGGACATTTGCTTTGACTTACAAATAATAATGAAGGATAATAGAAAACACCATGAAACACTATATTTCATCCATGTTGGCAAAACATTTTACCTTATATATTGTTGTTTCTTATTGCGGTTGTATTTCACACCAACACTATGTTTTTAACCTTACAGTTGGGATTTTTGAGAACCTGGCTTGCTCGAGCCCACCCAAGGCATTCGAGGGTGAGCTGGGGCTTGAAATGTTGTCTCCAGAGAGCTGCCCTGGCTGTTTATTGTCTTCTGACACCACCATGTTCAATTCCTGTATTTGATTCGTTCTAGCTTTGGAAAAAGCCCTGGCCGTCCTGGTTCTGCCATCCTTTTCCCTAGCACCAACCTGTTGTCATGTCGAAGTTAAAGTGCTCGGAGTCGGTCAGAGTCGTGGTGCGATGCCGGCCAATGAACAGCAAAGAGAAAGCAGCCTCCTATGAACAGGTGGTCCAGGTAGATGTCAAGCTGGGACAGGTGTCAGTGAAGAACCCCAAGGGAGCATCTCACGAGCTGCCAAAGACTTTCACCTTCGATGCTGTTTACGACTGGAATTCCAAACAGTTTGAACTCTATGATGAGACCTTCCGTCCTCTGGTGGACTCTGTGCTGCAGGGGTTCAATGGGACCATCTTTGCCTACGGGCAAACCGGGACGGGGAAAACATACACGATGGAAGGTGTGCGTGGTGACCCTGAGAAAAGAGGGGTCATCCCCAATTCCTTCGACCACATCTTCACCCACATTTCCCGGTCTCAGAACCAGCAATACCTTGTGAGGGCTTCTTATCTGGAGATCTACCAGGAGGAGATCAGGGACTTGTTGTCAAAGGATCAGTCCAGGCGGCTGGAGCTGAAGGAGAGGCCAGACACGGGCGTGTATGTGAAGGACCTGTCGTCTTTTGTCACCAAGAGCGTCAAGGAAATAGAGCACGTCATGAATGTGGGAAACCAGAATCGTTCCGTGGGAGCTACCAATATGAATGAGCACAGCTCTCGTTCCCATGCCATTTTTGTGATCACCATTGAATGCAGCGAGGTGGGGCTTGACGGGGAGAACCACATCCGGGTCGGCAAACTGAACCTTGTGGACCTCGCCGGCAGTGAGCGCCAGTCTAAGACCGGAGCCCAGGGAGAGAGGTTGAAGGAGGCCACCAAGATCAACCTCTCCCTTTCTGCACTGGGCAATGTCATCTCTGCCCTAGTGGACGGTAAAAGCACCCACGTTCCCTACAGGGACTCAAAGCTAACCCGGCTGCTTCAGGATTCCTTGGGTGGCAACGCCAAGACGGTGATGGTGGCCAACATTGGCCCAGCCTCATACAATGTGGAGGAAACCCTCACCACCCTCCGGTATGCCAACCGTGCCAAGAACATCAAGAACAAGCCAAGAGTCAACGAAGATCCCAAGGATGCTCTGCTGCGGGAATTCCAGGAGGAAATCGCTCGGCTCAAGGCTCAGCTGGAGAAGCGGTCTGTTGGGAAGAGGAAGAAGAAAGAGCGGCGGAGGGATGGAAGTGTTGGTGTTGGTGGAGAGGAGGAGGACGAGGAAGAGGACGATGGTGAAGAGGGTGACGAGGAAGGGGGAGACAAAGATGACTACTGGAAGCAGCAGCAAGAGAAGCTGGAGATTGAGAAGAAGGCCATTCTGGAAGATCACAGCTTGGTCGCCGAGGAGAAGATGAGATTGCTGAAGGAGAAGGAGAAAAAGATGGAAGATCTGAAACGCGAGAAAGAGGCTGCTGAAAAGCTGGGTGCCAAAATCAAGGTAAGGCGCTTCTTGCTGAGTTCTGTGGGCACAGAAAAGTGGGCCAAGGCAGGCTTCCTGATGTGTCACATTGTGCGTTAAAATTCCAGGCATGCAGAGGTTCCTATAGATCTACTTAAAAGCAATGGTTGTAACAATGTCACTGGAAGTTCTTTTGAAGTCATTCATGGCCAGAACCCTGTAGTTGGTACAGGGCAGATACTTCTCTGTATTGCTCTGTCACTTCCAGTGCTTGTTTGTTTATTATATTTATATTCTGCTATTTCCCTTCCAAGACACTCAAGGCAGCTTACACAAATTTCCTTCTCCTCTCACTCTGTCTTACAACGACCTTGTGAGGTAGGCTGGGTTGAGAGTCTGTGACTAGTCCAGAATCATCCAGTCAGCTCTGTGGCTGAGCGGGAACTGGAACCCAAATCTCCTGAGTCCCAGTCCCATAACCACTGCACCGCACCAGCTCTGCTTCCGCCTCCATTCTTAATGTGTTGATTCCTCCTTGACCCCAGAGTGTCCACTACATCTTTTTGAGTTAAATGTGGAACAGATTCCTCTTTGGGTATTGTTCAGCCAGATACGTAGGTTGAGCAACAAAAAGTGTTTTCTTCTGACTTAACATTTAATGTGATTTCTGTTATAAATGCCTGATAAAAGGAGGAAGCTGAACTGATCTAAATGCATGGTTAGCTAAGTACAGAGAAAGCCTCATGTAAAAGAGAAGATATATTTTGGGAAGGGCTTTAGCTCAGTGGTTGAATGCAGGTTTTTTATGTGTATGGTAAATCTAGGTAAATCCTTCACACTTCCAATTTCAAAAAGCCCTTACAGATTTGAAAAGCTATTACAAGTCAGAATGGATACGTCTTGGCACAATGAGCCTGCGGTTGATGGCTGTGTGAAGCAGTGATCCCTGACCTGGTGCTGTTCAGAATGGTTTGGGCTTCAACTCCCACCATCCGCAGCACTGGCCATGCTGTCAGGATATGCTGGGAATAACGATACAGGACATGTGGAGAGTGCTGGACTGGGGAAAGCTGGCACAAGGCATGGGTCATGTGACAACTGTGTTAGTGGGTTTTTTTAAAGGCAAGTAATAGTGAGGTTCTGCAGTGCGTGGTTCCAAGGATTCTTCTTCCTCGCTTCTTGCTTTTCAGGCAATGGAAAGCAAACTTCTTGTTGGAGGGAAAAATATTGTTGACCACACAAACGAGCAGCAGAAAATCTTGGAACAGAAGCGGCAGGAGATTGCTGAGCAGGTGAGATGGAAGGCTTTGTTTGTTGTAACAGCATTACTTCCAGACCCTGTTGAGAAGCGCCGTGTTGTGGCCTTGGGAAGCCTGGTGCGTTGACTGGTCCCGTGTGGATTGAAGAGAATATCTGCACTATGTGCTTAAAATTCACTGGGAGAGTTTCCTGGACAAGTGTCTGTGAAATGGATATAGAATCACAGAATAGTCGAGTTGGAAGGGGCCATGAAGGCCACTGAGTTCAGCGGAGTTCAGGGAGCCGTGATAGACAAGCAGAGCTTTGATAGACAAGTCCTTAAATGCTATTTCTAGGAGTGGCCAACCAGGCCCATTTAGGGAAGGCCACGTGTGGGCAGGAGGGCAACAGTCCCCTCTCCGTGTGGTTTCTGGCAACGCATATTCAGAGCAATATTGCCCCTGAATAAGGAGGTTCCATTTAGCCAGGTGAACTGAGGTGTTTTTGCAAGTCCCTGTCATTTCAAAGGTGCGTGTCCCAAGGAAGTTCTCAGTGAGTAGCGGTTTTTCCTCCCTTTCTGTTTTCCCGATGATGCGCATGAAGTTCCTAAGTTTCCACTCTCTCCTAAGGCGAGAGAGCTAAGAATGCGAGAGCGTTGCCTATTGTACAGTTACTTGGAAGTAACCCCATTTAATTCTTTGGTGCTTTACTTCCATGGAAATACATGCAAGAGCAGGCCCCAGCTCTCTCCACAGGTAATCCATAAATCCTCCCACCTGGAATGTTTTCCACTTAGATCGGGCGCACTGAATCTCTTTGAGCCTATGGGCTCAATTCCATTTTGAGAAGGTGCGTGGGGCGGACGTCAAAGGAGCCAGCGCCAAAATACCAGCGTGTTTAACTCTTAGGTTCTTACTGCCATTAACTGCACCTTGGGGGAGACATTGTGGGTCAGGAAAACACCGAACAATTGGAAGTGGAGCCAGGAAAAGGCACTGCCATCAGGGGAACCCCAGAGGGCCATATTTGCCCTTCCTTGACCGAGGCTCTGCACCCCTCGTTTAAATGGCTTGAAACGGTATGAAAAGAATGGGCCGGTCGAGTGTCAAATACCTTGTGCAGATGTTTTCTGTTGCAAGCTATTGAAACGTATCCCAGCAGTGCTAAATTCCAGCCAAAGCACTGTTGCATTTTTGGTGCTTAAGCCCTGGGTGCCGAGTGGCTGCAGCATCCTTCTCTTACCATTTCTCGTGCAGAAACGCCGAGAGCGAGAAATCCAACAGCAGATGGAAAGTAGGGATGAGGAGACTTTGGAGCTGAAAGAGACGTACAGCTCCCTGCAGCAGGAGGTGGACATTAAAACAAAGAAGCTGAAAAAGGTGAGCAGGTTTGCTAAAGGCGGGGAGCATGATGTCTTGAACGTCCCAGTAAAATACAATGTCGAAGTCTAAGATGAGATTCCAGAGATCGATCGATTGATCTATTTATTTATTTATGCCACCCCCTTGCAAACAAGCCTCGGGGCAGCTAACAACATAGGAAAATACAATTTAAAAACAATACACAATTTAAAACTGGCCCATCTCAAAGTCTAAAAAATAAAAATATATAAATATAACAATAAATAACAATATAAAATTAATAATTTAACAATTAAAATATTTCTTAAATAAAAAGGTCTTCGCCTGGCGCCGAAAAGCAAATAATGACGGCGCCAGGCGAGCCTCTCTGGGGAGCGCATTCCATAGGTGGGGCGCCACTGCAGAGAAAGCCCTCCTCCGGGTACTCACCCTCCTTATTTCTCTCACGGAGGGTTCCTGGAGGAGGGCATCAGCTGCCAATCGTAGGGGGTGGGAGGGCATATATGGTCGCAGGTGCTCCTTTAGGTAACCAGGACCCAAGCTGTTAAGGGCTTTATAGGTAAGAACCAACACCTTGAATTGGGCCCAGACTTCAATGGGGAACCAGTGAAGCTGACAGAGAACTGGAGTCATTTGAACATAATGCCCAGTCCCCGTTAGCACCCTGGCAGCTCTATTTTGCACCAATTGAAGTATCCGGACCATCTTCAAGGGTAGCCCCACGTAGAGCGCGTTACAGAAGTCTAACCGGGAAGTCACCAGCGCATGAGTCACCGTCACCAGGCAGTCGAACTCCAGGAAGGGATGCAGCTGGTGGATCAGCCGAAGCTGGTGGAAAGCGCTTCTTGCCACTGCTGACACTTGGGCTACCAAGGTCAGCTCCAGGTCGAGGAGCACTCCCAGGCTGCGGACTCTGTCTTTCAGAGGGAGTGCAACCCCATTTAAGACTAGGGTCGAGTCCCCCACTCCGAGGCCCGACCCACCCACCAACAGGACCTCCGTCTTGTCAGAATTGAGCCTCAGTTTATTGGCCCTCATCCAGCCCATTACCTTGGCCAGGCACCGGTTCAGCACAGCCACTGCCTCACCTGGATCGGTGGAGAACGAGAGGTAGAGCTGGGTATATCAGCATACTGATGATTCCGCAGCCCACACCTCCGGCTGACCTCTCCCAGCGGTTTCATGTAGATGTTAAAGAGCAAAGGGGACAGAATGGACCCCTGTGGAACTCCATGGCATAGCTGCCATGGCGCAGAGCCATAGTCCCCCAGCACCACCTTCTGGAATCGGCCATTGAGATAGGAGCAGAACCACTGCAGAGCAGTGCCTCCAACTCCCAGTCCCGCCAGCCTATCCAGAAGGATACCATGGTCGATGGTATCGAAAACCATTGAGAGGTCCAGGAGAACCAACAGGGACGCACTCCCCCTGTCCCTCTCCCTGCACAGGTCATCGTACAGGGCGACCAAGGCAGGTTCAGTGCCAAAGCCGGGTCTGAAACCGGACTGAAATGGGTCTAGATAATCAGTTTCATCCAAGAGTACCTGGAGTGTCATCTAGGATGACATGGACCGGAATGTGGGAAATATCCTATCGTGGCAACCAGGGCAATGTGGGAAATTCTCTTGTCGACCCCCCGGAAATGAATAGGCAGCTTGGTGCCTGGGTTGTGCCCGGCCAGGCAGCCCCCACCTCCTGCTCAGGGATAGCGAGAGGAAGCGGGGGGCGCTTCCGCAGCTGCTGCTGGGAAGAAGAACGCCGGGCACCTCCCATGTCTTGGCCAAAGCCAGCACCCCCTTCCATTCCGTCCTTCAGGAAAGGTGGTGAGGCTTCCTCATGGGGCAGAAGCGCGCTAGCCAAGCTGCCGAGGAAGAAGCAGGGCCTTTTCATCACAGCGGGACTGAAGGTCCTCCAGTCCTGTGTTGACAATCATGCCAGTGCCATATCTTTTGAGCCGGAGCCTGCCAGGGGCCAGGGCATTGGCCAGCTTTCTTCCGCTCCCCTTCACAGACGGGTGTGCAGTTCAAGACTCCTAGCTTGGCTTGTAACTCTTCACTGCTGTAGGAGGTCAGTCTGCTACCCAGAGATAAGTCTGGAAGCCCATTTCAGGAGGACCAGGATGCAACCTGTGTTAGAGATCCAGCACTGGACATTACAAAGGCGCCAGGCTCTGACGGGTTACACCCAAGAGAGTTGGCAGGGGTTCTCTCACACTGGCTGGCCTCCATTTTTGAGGCCTCGTGGAGGACAGGTGAAGTTCCAGAGACTGGAGGGTGGCATCAGTGGTCCCAGTTTTCAAAAAGGGTAGTAGAAGGGACATGGGGAATTACAGACCAGTTAGCCTTACGTCCATTGTAGGAAAAACAATGGAAAGGCTCATAATAGAGCGAGACCTAGTGACGCTAGACAGGGAAGGGAAGCTGGCAGCCACACAACATGGCTTCCGCAAAAGCAGGTCCTGCCAGACAAACCTTGTGGAATTCTATGACAAAGTTTCGAGATGGCAAGATGGAGGGGATGCAGTGGATGTGGTATACCTGGATTTCAGCAGGGCCTTTGACAAAGTGCCCCATGATATCCCAGTGGAGAAACTGAGGAGTTTTGGGATACACCAAAGCACTGTCTGATGGATTAGGTCATGGTTGACTGACTGAAGGCAGAGGGTAACCATTAGTGGGGAATCATTGGGATGGCGGCCAGTGACAAGCGGGGTCTCCCAGGGCTCTGTCCTGGGGCCAGTCCTGTTTAATCTCTTCATAAATGACATGGAAGAAGGGGTGAACAGTCTGCTGATCAAACTCACAGACGATACTAAAACTGGAGCAGTGGCCACAACTGAGGAGCAGGTACACCAGATCCAAAAGGATCTGGGCAGACTATGGAAGTGGGCAGGAGACAACAGGATGGCGTTCAATGTGGAGAAGTGCAAGGTCTTGCACTTGGGGCATAGGAATGGGTGTCATAAGTGCAGGTTAGGGGACAAGTGGCTGGAGAGCAGCACTTGTGAAAGGGACCTCGGGGTGCTGGTCGACTGCAGGCTAAACATGAGTCAGCCGTGTGACGCGGTGGTCAAGAGGGCAAACGCCACCCTTGGTTGCATAGCCAGAAGTGTGGCTTCTAGATCAAGAGAGGTATTACTACCACTCTATACGACTCTGGTGTGCCCGCTACTGGAGTATTGTGCTCAATTTTGGGCCCTTCGTTACAGGAAGGATATAGCCAGGTTGGAGTCAGTGCAGCGTAGGGCCACAAGGATGGTGGCTGGTTTGCAGGGGATGCCGTATGAGGTGAGACTGAGGGAACTGGGTCTCTTCAGCCTGGAGAAGAGGAGACTCAGAGGGGATCTGCTGGCGACATACAGATACGTGAGGAGATATCACATGGAGGTGGGTAGAGATCTGTTCTCCCCTGCAGAGGAAGGCAGGACGCGCTCCAACGGAGCAAAGCTCAGGGAGCCAAGGTTCAATTTGGATGCCAGGAAGCACTTCCTGACAGTTGGGACCCCGAGGGCGTGGAATGGGCTTCCACGGGAGGTCGTTGAGGCCCCATCGGTGAGGGTGTTCAAGGATAGGCTGGACATGCGCATGGTGGGCATGTCGTGAGCGGAGCCGGCTGGAGCCGGGGGTCAGACTAGATGGCCCGGGAGGCCCCTTCTGCCTCGCCCTGTTTCTGTGTTTCTATGTTTAAACTCTGCTCAGCCGTGGGACAAAGTGACCAGGCAGTTTTGTCTGTCTGTTGGTTCTCACTTGCTCCTAATGCTTCTTTCGGTGAAGCAGGGCGGCTGCATGGATGTGGGCTGCCCCACTTTCTCCTCCCTACAATCCTGTGTGGTCGGCTGGGTTGAGAAAGAATCCGATTCCTCGTTGTCCAGTAATCTTCATGGCAGAGTGGATTAAAATCCAGTGTTTTTAACTGCTACTTGGCATTTGTTCCCCAAGGTGCAGGCAAGTGCCCAGCGGGTTCATTTGTGTGAATTATGATGCAGAGACAGACTTGGCCTTTCATGCGGCCGCTGTAACGCTGACCCTCCCTTTCAGCTGTTTTCCAAGCTGCAAGCAGTGAAGGCTGAAATCCACGACCTTCAAGAAGAGCACATCAAAGAAAGACAAGAACTGGAGCAAACTCAGAATGAGCTCACGCGGGAGCTGAAGCTCAAGTAGGTGTTGCCCAGCCGTACCTTCCTGCCTTCAGCCTGGGCTTCGGAGTTAGCAGAGAACGAACACCACAGCGGGAGGTGTTTTCTCTTAGGCTGTTGTCCAGTAGGAAATGCAGCAGCTGCTCCTTACCATGATCTTCATCTTACTGTGCCCTTTATCGATCTCCACAGGCACCTGATTATTGAGAACTTTATTCCCCTGGAAGAGAAAAACAAGATCATGAACCGATCGTTCTTTGATGAGGAGGAGGATCAGTGGAAGCTGCACCCCATCACCCGGTTGGAGTGAGTTGCCCTCTTGAGCTTTCCTGTAGGATTTGGGGAAAGAGGGGCATGCCCAAGTCGAAACATTTAGATTCCCAGCACTTCCAACCCATTCCAGTGGCTCTGGGGAAGTACCGTGCCTTATGTGTAACCACAGCCGTGCGTTGCTCAGTTGGTGTGGACCACATCAGAGGCACTGAGTTTCTGCTCCTTCACGCTCTGTACTCACTGCTCTGCCACTCCGGGTATCCGCCAGCAGGATCTCTCTCACTTTTGTCTTACTCTGCACTATAATTGCTCCATTCATAAATTCTGCATGGTAACTACTGTGATGTAAGCACCCGTGCTCACATGTTACAGATTGTGATGTGGTGGAATTCCCATATTTTTCTGTTCCCCACTAAATAATATCTGGAAGCCATCTCACATTTGCACATCTCTGTTTATTATTTATTTATTCTATGCCGCCCCATTTGCCGAAGCCTCGGGGCGGCTCACTGTTTATGTCAGTGCTCTTAAAACACAAGCTTTTTAGCTCTCATGAGTGGAGAGCCAGAATTTGTTGCTTCTGCTGAAGGTTCTAAAAACAGTGATTAGGAGTTGCCTTCAAGCTTTTGGAGGAGTAAGCCACGGAGCCTGGAGAAAAGAGCAGCTTCATCCGCTGAGAGCTGCGTTTTCATGCTACCCTTCCTCCCAGATGGTCAGCGTAATCTTTCCATGGCTCCAGCCACCAAGCCAGGTCACCCAGTGAGCTTCCAAGCTGGCAGGGACTCGAGCCTGTCAAAGCTTACCCAGCCGCACATTGCAGCACAGTGCTTTCAGTGATCGTTGGTTCTCCTTGCATAATTCCTCTAGATGCTCTTCTCCCCGATGCCCCTTTCTTCTCTTTCTCCTCCCTCAGGACCTCCTTACTTGAGTCGGGTGGGAGGGCAATCTATGAATTCTTCTAAAATCTGAAATGCAAAATAAGTGCATAAAACCTGTTCTTTGGGGGTTTGCTCTCTCCCCGTGGCATAATGTGCAGAGAGGCACCCAGCCGGGCTGCATGCCTGGGCCCGAGCAGCCCAGGCAACATCATGTGCTTTGAGAGGCTGTGTAAGAACGCCGAAAGAGCCCTGCGGCTGTTTCATGTGGAAGGCCCATCTTCCCTAGCAGCCAGCTGGACTCCGCTGGGAAGCCGACAGGCAGGACACCAGCGCAGCCGCCCTCTGCTTTTGCTGTTGCAGCCCAGCAACTAGCACAGAAAGACGTTCTGCTGCTGAAGCCTGGCAGCTGCATGGTGTCGCCATCTGTAATGGCTATGTTCGAATCCTCTGCCATGGATGTGCCTCGCGCCAGCAGCCTCTGAAATGTGCAAAGAAGCGAGCGGGAGGGAGCCCTTAGGTTGCCCACCGCAGGGACAGCAGAATACCCGGGGTTTCATCACTTGTAGTAATCACAATACATGTAGAACGTAATATTGAGCCTGCTGGCTGGGAGGTCTCTCCCCAACCTCCAGGATAATGTCAGAGCAAAGTCCAAGGAATGTGGGCAGACTGAGAGGGCCTTGTGGAGAGTGAAAAATTAAATAGAGCTGGGTAACATGGCTTCTCCAGGGGAATTCCAAGCTGCTTCGGCAGTGTGATCATTTAACAAAAACGCCATGCCCCTTCCTTTCAAGTACAGCCAGTCTCCATGGTCAGTGAAAGGAATCTGCTGACACATCTGTAGAGTGCAGGCCTGCTTTCCAAAAGCCTCCGTGGAGCAAGTCTAGACAGACTGACAAGCAGAGTGAAATCTGTCCTCTCCCTTTCCTGCAGGATGGGACTCTCATGGTGCAAAGGCCAGCAAAGCAGATGCTGGGAATCTGTTTTCCCAGGAGCCTCCCTGGCTGCACCAGGGCCGGAGTGCATGATTTCTGGGCCGAGTCCCTCATGGATTGTGGACAGACATGTCAAGAGCCACATGGTGGTACTCGGTAACCCGGCCACAGACATGTGGTCCCACAGCATAGTTCCTCCCCCTGCACCCGGACACACCGACTGACTCCCGTTCCGTCCCTCCTCCCCACAGCAGCCTGGTGCGTTCCAAGCCCGATTGCAGCGAGGGAAGCAGGATTTTCAACAAGGGGGTCACAGCACTGGGGAGGGGAGGGTGAGCTGCTCCTCCTCCAACACCGACCTCTTTCAACGTGTCCTCCCAGGTGCAGTTGGGTTTCTTAAGAACTCAGTGCAGTCTGGATGGGGAGCGGGGCCCTGCCTTCTCTGATCAGCGATTGAAGGTGCGGCTGGGGAAGCCAGTGGGTGGGCAGGTGGTGCTAGGCCTGTGGGCGGAGCGTCTCCCCTCCCCGGGCTGTGCTCCTGCCGTGCGCTTTGCCTGGGTCTCAGTGGTGAGGCGGGCAGTGCAGGCTCACGGAAACGCTGCCTCCAACAAGGTGCGGCCATATTTTATTCCCGTTCTTCTTTGCCCAGAGACCATTCATGCAAGAAGGGGCAGAGCAGTTCTGGTTGGAGACGAGGGGGGTCCATTGGCTGTTAGCCACCGTAGGTACATGCAGGTTCCCAGAATCAATGTGCGGACACAGTGCAAGAGGCTGCCGGGCGCGTGCCCCCATACACGCTTCCTGGGGCACCTGGCTGGTTGTAATTGGCAAAAGGACGCTAGACTGGACGGATCTCAGCCTGATCCAGCGGGGCTCTTGGTGCAAATGTTTGTTTAAAGGGGAGCCGTGTGCACCGCGCACAGCATCTGTCCATAGGACCCAAGGGACACCGAGCCCCTTCACAAGATGCCTCTGCCCACTGTCGAGATGAAATCACCGTCTCCACCGAAGAAGGCAGAGTCCAGGATAATCCCACCTGGCTTTGCTAAGCGTAACCCTCCTTGTGGAGGAAGTGGGGAAGGTTTTCCAGCACACCAGGTGTCCGTGAACAAAGCAAGAAGGCGCATCCTCCTGCATAACAGCCACAGATCTGATTTTATTTTCTTTATTCACATGACTGCAGCTTGGGGGCTCCTCTAGGCACTTTGGGCGAGCTGCAGCGTCTAACACTTGACTCTGCAGCCGTCGCTGTTCCCTCAGGAGAGGGGTCTTGCTCGCTCCGCTGCAGGAGCACGTTGGAGGCAGGCCCTCTCCCTCCCCGTCTCCCTCAGCCGAAATCCCAGGAGCCATCCAGTACCTGGCCCTCAGGATAGCTGCTTGCAGCCAGGGCTGTGCTCACAGGTTTCTTAGGGTGCCAGAGGTGAAACATGCATCTCTCAGCACGTCACAGAGCAGCCAGGAATGGCAGCTGCCGCCTATGAAGAGAAGTGGGGAGGGGGGTTGTGAGGATTGGGGGGCACAGGGTGGGGTTTACATGTTGGAAGGCTTTGCAGCTTCTTGGGGACACTCAGTGGCTGCTTGCACAGAAGAGGCCCATAAGATGGAATGCATTCGATGTCATTCTTCCTTCTCAGGAATCCACAGATGATGAAGAGGCCAGTATCCGCCGTGGGATACAAGCGGCCCCTGAGCCAGCACGCGAGGATGTCCATGATGGTCCGCCCGGAGGCCCGGTACAGGGTGAGCTCTGGTTCAGCACTTTCTTTCACTGGGCATTTAGAGGATCTAGCTAAGATAAACCAACAGAAGGAGATTCAGTCAGGACAAGTGCCAAGTCCCTCATCTGAGAAAGAGAAACCAAAGGCATCGATACAAGATGGGGAATACGCGGCTCAACAGAACCAAACAAGAAAAAGATCTTGGAGTAATTGTGGACAATAGGCTAAACATGAGCCAACAATGTGATGCAGCTGCCAAAAGGGCAAATGCTATTTTGGGATGCATTAACAGAAGTATTACTTCCAGATCATGAGAAGTAGTAGTTTCTCTATACTCCTCACTAGTCAGCCCTCACCTGGAATACTGTGTCTAGTTCTGGGCACCAAGATTTAAGAAAGATGCAGGTAAATTGGAAAGGGTCCAGCGGGGGGCAGCAAAAACGATCCAGGGCTTGGAAGCACCGCCCTGAGAGGAGAGACTGAGAGAACTGGGCATGTTCAGCCTTGAGAAGAAACGACTGGTGGGCAGGGGGGACATGACATCCCTCTACAAGTCCCTCAAAGGCTGTCACAAAGAGGAAGGTCAAGATCTCTTGCTGATGCCAGAGTGTAGGACACAGAATAATCAAGTCAAGCTGTGACAACCCAGATTCAGGCTGGAAATAAGGACAAGCTTCCTCACTGTCAGAGCAATGTGACAGTGGGACCAGCTGTCTAGAGGGGTGGTGGGCTCTCCCACACTGGGGACTTTCAAGAAGAAACTGGACAGCCATCAGAGTGGGTGGTGTAACATGGTATCCTGCAAGAGCAGGGGGTTGAACTCAGTGGCCTTCATGGCCCCTTCCAGCTCTACTCTTCTAGGATTCTGTAAGAATAAGAACCATGTGGAAATACATAGGGAGGGAAGCAATCAGCCTCCCCAGATTCGAAAGGCCCCTCGCTAACAGGAGTGTTAAGCTGTGTGAAAGGAATCATTTCACGTGGGAGACGTGGGAGAAACAGCGTGTCTAGACGGTCTTCTGCCTGGACATGCATGAAATGGCATCCTGAGCCTGATTTATATCTACATTTTCACATTCCATGTTTCCAACCCTTCCTCCAAAGCAGGGACACAGGGCAGCTTACAAAAACTGACCATCCAAATACCAATAAAGTGGCAATAAATCCTACTAGTACAATCGAATACTTAACTCCTCCTCTTCCTCCTCACCTCTCAGGGAACCTGTGGCTAATGATGGAGCTCACTGCCACACAGGTTTGTCGTGGCCAGCAACATGATACATAGGGAGGTGGATGTGTTTGTCCAGGCTGTTGTTCGTGGCAGCTGGGCCACAGCCTCCATGTTCTGAGAAAGCTTTGTGTGTGCTACCACAAGGCTGGGGTTCCTACGGAGATGAGCCTCTCCATGGTGCCTGCGGTGTAATCTTCCCTGGAGCTCCTGGTCCAAAGAGTTCTAGGTGAGACAGAGCTCTTTGGTTTCCTGACTCAGTGCAGCAGTTCTTGCTCGCTGAAATGCTTACACGGCTCGTTGGTTGGTGGTTTTTGGAGATGTTTAGTCCTTCTGCCCAAGCCCCCCAGTTTCCAATGATGTTCTGGACCTCTCTTCTGAGAATTTGCTCACCTTTTGGTCCCTGGAAAGTTATTCTTCCCTTAGTATGTCTGTGTACATTGTTTGGAGCAACCTAGAACTAATACAGTGCTTTTATTGGACTGGCTAGTTTTCAAACACAATAAGCCAGTAAGATCACTATTGTAGCAAATCGCTCAAACATGACTCCATTGAAATGTTTTGATGTGTTTGTGCGCTGCCTCAAAATGGTTTGGCACAAGAAGGTGGAGCATGGATATTTTAACAAATAAGACCATAGACTTTGCTGTTGAAGGAGTGGAGCCCTTCTATCCAACTATGTTTGCCTGTAACTCTTAACTCCTCCATCTCCGCAGCCATTCTCTGTCTGAAGATATCCTGTGGCTTTAAACAGCCCCTTGTTTTTTGTTCCTGGTTGAGCCTTATAATTGGAACTCCTACCTGATAGGTGCACGCTTCCTTCCATAGAGTCAGGCTGAAAAGTCAGATTTCCTGCAAACCCTGTAGCATGCCCCAGCCGAAACACAGCCTAGGTTTGTATGGTCTACCTGAAGGCAAATCTCTCTGTGCTACTCCTGCATTCTTCTTCCACCTCCCTCCTCTCTTCTCCCCCCATGCTCCATCTTGAATTATAGATCAGAAGTTCCGTGTGGGTTTCTTGCACACCATCCTGTAAGGCATGATGCGCACGGATGGTTTTGTTTGAGCCTGCCAGTGTGCCTGAGCTCTCTTGCTTCCGAAAACACAGGCAGAAAACATTGTGCTGCTGGAGCTCGACATGCCTAGCCGGACCACACGGGACTACGAGGGCCCGGCCATTGCGCCCAAAGTCCAGGCTGCCCTGGAAGCCGCGCTGCAAGATGAAGATGAGATTCAGGTGGACGCCTCCACTTTTGAGAGTACATCAAACAAGAAGTCAAAATCCAGGTGAGTGTGATGTTGGGAAGACTGCCCTTGGTTGAGGAGATCCAGGCTCCGAGCAGCCAGTTCGGGGCTGAATTTGGTAGAGCTGGGCCAAGGGAACCTGCGGGAACGGTTTCTGTACAGAAGTCGGTATCTGGCAGAGAAGTAAATTTTTATAAAAGGTTTTAAAGCACAGGAAAAAATGGGAGGCTTGGGATGTCCTCCTTACCCTAAAAGGGGCCATTAAAGGAAAACGCAAATGTTTGCAGTATCTACTTTACGACCAGTAGAAGACACGGAAATTTTATTGAGCAGTATGGCCTGTCCATCACAAAGGCATGAGATGGGTAACTTTTGATAGTAATTTGTAATAAGCAGTCAGGAAAATAGATTACCTTATAACAAACAAATCATTTATCATTCTATATGCAAAATGGCAAGTAATCCCCATTTTGTCATTTTTCAATTTTTTGCTCTTCAGTAATCAGATCCTGTTTTTATGTTTTTCAGACCTAAAACTGGAAGGAGATCTGGAGGCTGTTCCTCCAGCACCTCTGGGTCTCAGCTCTACCCACAGTCTCGTGGGTTGGTACCCAAGTAGAACCCAGCAATCCCCTGCCAGGGCCAGGCTTGCATCTTGCCGTTCAGGAGCTGAGGCAAGTGAGACACCTGGAGGGGGACTTAACGACCAAACTCCAAAACAGCTCCTTTTGACAAGCAGCAGCAGCAGCAGCAGCAGCAGCAGCAGCAGCAGGTGCCTCTCTGCCGCTGAACTGGCCTGTGCTTAGCGCCGTGTGTTCCAGGTGGGTGTCTACCCAATGTGGCCGAATTCACTTTCCCTCTGGCAGTTGGTCTCTAAGGGAAAAGAGACTTTAGTTAGCAAATCAGAAATGCATGAGGTACATTAGTGTGTGTGTTAGATGCGACAAGAAGCATAGGGACCATGCCTGCCCCGCCGCCCTCCCTTCCTGCCCTGGAGGCTCTGCTGCCTCTGGGACAACGGACTGGAGTCCGCAGTCGTCTCTGTGGAGCCACCGCTGTGGAACTCCAAGAAGCGAAAAGCATGAATGAGGTCGAGAAGCGCCAAGAGGAGTTATCCTGCCACGGTATATAACATTTCCTTGCTTTCCATCACAAGATTGGCACTTTTGATTTTTCTTTTGGGGGGTAGTATCTATAGTCCCCATGAAGAGGGGAGACTGAAATGCGTCCCACAGCTAGGTAGACATGTTTCCCTTTAGAAATGCAGACCAAAGGAGGGCTTTGAAAGCTTCCCCTTTGGAATAGAAGCAATAGAAATTTAATAACTCCTTTACCTGTTTACAAGGCCTGGTAAGTGTTATTCTAGGTGGAACACCTGGAAACCTCGCTGCAATGCACAGGGTTCACCTTGTTCACCATGAAGTCTGTCTACCATTGAACACACTAGCGTCTTTTCTCGGCTCGCCAGCCAGCCAGCCAGCTTTGCTCTACCAGATACCTTTCCTTTGGGGCCTGTCTGGCTGCTGCTTTGTTGTCTTCCCTTGTCCAGATGGCAGGTGTGCCTTCTTGAGACCGATTCTAGTTTCCTCGTGCAAGTGAGCCTCTTGCAGGGTCATCCTCTCCTAGCAGCTGCAGAATGCCCTTCCGGGAACACAGACTGGCTGGCCACCAGAGTTGCCTTTTGTTCCCATCCTGTCTTGTGTACGAGATCTTTCAGTGTTTTGAGCCCTGAATCGTCCCAGCGGAATGAGGATGAAATACAGGTTTGAGCAGAAAAGAATGGTGCTGGATGTAGTTCTGAGAGTCACACTAAAACTCCTGCTTTAGAGAGACTCATTTTTTTTCCTCTTTCAAAGCAACCCTATGGGAAAAGCAGGTCACTTAGCCATGTGTGGGAAATGCAATGCTGCTAAACTAGACCAGGTCAAAAGGCTGAAGAAAGTGCACCCTGTGTATCATTTTGCAGTTCAGTTTGTAAGTTTCAAATGGTTGTATATTGAGAATTCAGTTATTTTTTGGTTTATGTTGTACTGTGAATATATTTTTGTGAATACTTTTTTCACCGACTTCCTCTCTGAATGTTTTCACGGCCCTTCTTAGATCTTGCTGCGTGCGTGCGTGCATGTCTGTACGCATGAGAATTTGCTTGATCTTTGAACTATGCTCACTGTATATGGCCTTTGCTTGGTGCCCTCCTTCTCTGAGAAATCCTCTCCAGGGTATACGAACTCCATGGCTTCTGATCCATTGACCAAGGACACCCTGAGAAGCGTCCTGCTGGCACGCTGCCTCAGGAAGCCCAGAGCTGCTGAAATAGGCCGTGTGTTTTACGTCACAGAATGGATTTCTCAGGTGCTGCTTTTAACAAACAGCCAGTTCTGTGGATCCGTGGAATATCCTCAGTGAGGCTTCTTGGGTGCTGCTGTCACATGGGCCAAAGGCTTTGCCTTTGAGTAGGCTGGGCTGGTCGCAACGAAGATCCTTTTTTGACTTTTGCTATATGCAAGAATCTGCTCTCCCTGTCAACCCCACTCCCATCCTTTTAATCCCCTTTCCTGTTATTGAAGAAAAGGGTTGTCTGGCTTATGTCACTGAGAAGCAGTGGTTGTACATCCAAAGACAAAGGTCCAGCGGTTCATCTGTGGAATTTATCACCCGGATGAACTTCTGTTTGGGTGTACTTCTGGTTAGAATGAAACATTTAGTTTTGAGCATCAGACCGTAAATATCTATTAGCAGTTGATTTTTAGTGTGAACAGGCAGGGCAGGCCAGTTATTGGTTGAATGAAATCACTTGGCGGCAGTTCAGGGCAGATCGAAGAGGAATTGAAACCAATAGCCTCTTCATTGCTTTATTTATAACTTGAAACATTGTAGGATCAGAGTAAACTGCTTTCTCATATGTCTAAAGATTCCCAACATCTCATGCTTCATTGTGTTGCTCTTGCAGGGTATTTCTTGGTAAGGGAGTTTATTATTTAAACCTGACGCACATGCAGAATTGCCCTAATAAATGGGTGTGCCAGACTTGCCTGGTCTATTTGAAGACTTGGACAGCAATCCTAGGAAAGGAGTACAGCTATTCTGCCTGAAACAGATTTGCTGCAATCCATGTAACTGGATGTTGACTTTCTTTCCCCACTTAATTCAGTAAAAGGAGCTCTTGGGTTGAGGGCCACATGTCAGATGATACGGAGCACATGGCATTTAAAGCACTTGCTTTAAAAGCTTAAGGTGAAACTCCTTGATGCCACTTAAATTTTCATAGCAAACATCGCTCTTTCCCAGCCTTTCAATAGGTAGGATGCATTATTTAGAAAGTCTCAAATACAGCTGTCCTGCATCTCCAAATTTTGACCTGATTATTAATATTCACTCTGCAAAGGTATGTGTTTAGTTTTTTATATTTTGACTCTATAGTCCAGGCTTTAAAAGAAGCCATGGATCTCAAGGTACAATTCTCCCAGTGGTAATCCTTCAGCCAAATGAGAAAAGTTAATGTCAGGGCCATGATCCTATGCTTGCATGATACTGGTCAATTGTATGGATGTTCAGCAGCTTGGCTCTGGAAGTTGGGTTGCTTGCTGATTTTAATCTGTTCTGGTTTCACACAATGGGTCCAATCTTCCATGTATGGTTTGTGCTCAAGCCCAACTGAAAAGTGGCTTATACTGAAGCCTCTCCTGGTGGTTTGGACATGATGGACACATCTGTCTTCTGTGAGATTTCTCAGATCCTTGGGAGTACCTTAACTGCCTACTCTTATTTCTCTGTACATAAACAGCAAAGATGTCAATAGTTCCTTTCTGGTCATAAATTTTACAGCTTGTATCTGTAATAATCTCTCTCATCTAGGAATGTAAAAGTACTCCTAAAGAAGTGTAATAAAATCAATTGGATTTATTGTATGTAAAATATTAATAATTAAAAATAAAGCCTCTTTCCCCTTGGTTTTTGTTCTTTTTATTGCTTGACTGTAAGCAGCTATAGAAGGAGCAATGGGATACTTCACATTTTGAATTGGGTCCAGACAGGGATATTTGGAGCAAAATCATTGCAACATGTTTTGCCTTAATGCCCCCCCCCCAACATACAGGTGGACATATTTTTCATTAGCTGAAGTTTCTGAACCATCTTCTAAGGATCCAGCCTCAGAAACATCCAGATAGGCCACAGGCTACATACATACTCTTTGTGAGGACTTGTGTTTCCCAACCCCGAAAGGATCCAGTCCGCTTTCCAAGACTTATCTGTCCCTATTTCCCTGAACTGAGAGCCAGTGGTTGTAGCAGTAAGAGCCCAGGGCTGGTACTCGGGCAATCTGGATTCTAGTCCCTGATCAGCCATGGAGCCAGCTGGGTGACTTGGGGCCAGTCACAGACTCTCAGCCCAGCCTACCTCACAGGGTTGTTCTGGGGAGGATAAGACAGCAGGAAGAGAAGAATGTAAGCTGTTGTTTTAAGAAAAAGGCAGGATATAAATCTGGTAATAAGCAATGAGCTTGTGCGTGGCCTTGTTCCTGCAGAGGAAAGGAAGACCTCCGGCCCGGGGTGCTCCTTTCTTTTGATCCCACTTCCTGGGCTCCTTCCCGATGGCTGGCACGGGAAAACCTTCCTTACTCGCTTCCCGAAAAAGGAGGGTGCCCTGTCCTAGGAAGCTTCTGCCAACACGAGGATGGCAGGCGAGAGCCTCTTACTGTCACGGTGGAAGTGCCCTCAAGAGCACTGGACTTCGGAAATTATTGCAGTTCCACCCCGCCTTTCGACCTCCCAAGGAACGCGAGGCGGCCTACATCGTCCTCCCCAGCCCTGTGAGGCAGGCCAGCCCAGGGTCGCCCCGCGAGCTCCCCGCCCGGGAGGGCAGGGGAGGGGTCCCAGCCCGCCGCAAACAGCGAGTGCAGCGCCGCGGCCAGGCCAGGCCAGGCCCGCGGGTTGCGTGGCAGCGGTCCGCCTCACTCCGAGGAAGCGCCGCGCCGCCCGGCCCGGCCCGGCCCTTCCCACCGCGCGTTCCCGCAAGGGCCTGGAGAGGCCAACGGCCCGGCTTCCGCTTCACCCGCCTCGGCGCCCTCCGGGGGCCTCGGGGCCGCGAGCCCCGTCGCCCCGCCGGGGAAGGGCCGCTCTTCCGCGGCGCTAGGCCGGCCCGGACGGGACGCGACGGGACGAGGGGCCGGGGCCGCAGGGGGCACGCAGGCGAGCAAGGCCGCGCGGCCCAGCGCCAGGGCCCGGATGTCCTCGCCCCCTCCCCGCCTTTGCGGCCGGCCCCATCGTGCACTGCGGCAGCTGCTCGGCAGGAGCACGAGCGCTGGGCTGGCGGCGACAGCGGGCGGAGGGATTTCCCCCCGTCTGCCGCGGCGCATGCTGGGAATCGCAGCGCCCAGCCTGGCCGCGGACGCTCGCCTCGCCTCTGCGTCCCTCTCCAGAGCGGTTCCCGCCTATTTTCCACGGGACTACGTGTCCCGGCAGCCTCCGCGGTTTGTTTTCCTTCAAAGCCCTCCAGCCACCCCTCCCCGCCGCTCTCCCGCGCCTGTTGGCTTCCGAGGGGATTGTCCCTCCGCGGCCACCGTTCGGGCCTGGCGCGCCGCCGTCGCGAGCTGCACTCTCGCTCCGTCCGTCCGGCCTCCCTCCTCCCTTCCTCTTCCTTTCCCGCCCGCCCCTTCGGAGACCTTTGACCCCCCGTTGTTATGTCGGGCCTGAGCCGGCGCCGCCGCCCCCTCAGCCCCGCCAGCATTCCTTAGCGCGCGCCGCCCGCCAGCGCCTCGCCCCCGGTCTTCGCCTCTCCTCGGCCGCCTCGCGCCCTCCCCCTCCCCGCACGCGCCCGGCCTACCGACGGCCCCGCCCCGCCCCGCCCGCCGCGCCTGAGTAACGGCTGCCCCCCGCGCGCGCGCCCCGTCGCCCGCCTGCCCGTCCCCCTTCTCGCGGCCTCCTTCCCGCCTTCCCGCGCTTGCCTGCCTGCGGGAGCGCCCGTCCCGCCCGCGCCGCCGCCGCCGCCGCCGCCGCGCTTGGCCTGGCCTGGCCTCCCCCCTCTCGGCTCCTCGCCGCCCGCCCGCCCGGCCGAAGATGAAGGAGATGAAGCAGAGGAGGAAGAAGGAGCGCACGTGGGCCGAGGCCGCCCGCCTGGTGAGCGAGGGGGCGGCGGGGGGCAGGGCGGCTTCACGCTCCCCCCCTGCGTGGCCAGCTACGTGGGGGGCTCTTATCCCTGAGGGGCGCCGATGGGGGTAAGGAGGGGCATGTCACGAGGGCGCTGAACTGCCCCTTTTGCACTGAGGGAGCGGGCGAGTGTCGCTTTCCTCCCCCCCCCCCCCGTCTCTGATAGTGGAGCAGGGACGCTGCTGCAACGTGCGGGTGCTTCTCGCGCTGTTTTGCTGGTTAATGTGAAGGCAGACCCCCGAGTGACTTCCCCGTAGAATGGGGGGCTGGAATTGTGCAGCCACCCTGCCTATTGTCACCAAGGCACGGCATAGAAGGACTTCCATGGGAAGGGCATGACCTGGAGGATGAGGTTTGCTGTGGGGTGGAGATAAACATTGAAAAATCTGTGCTAAGCTTTTAGGAATTCAGTCAGCATCAGTGATCTGGCCCTGCAGCGAACATCTGGTGCTTCAGTCAGCATAGCTCTTGGAGTCTGGGAACACCAAGTAGCTAGGTGTCCTCAGATTCCTGTGAGAGCCAGGCTACCGATATTCTTCCACAAACCCATAGCAAATAACTGTTTAGTTCTCCACGTAGTGCTTGCATAGCACTTGCAAGTGCTTGGAGTGATTTCTTTGCCTCACTTAGTTAAAATCTTTGCAAGAATGGATGGTAAGTTTAATTTTTGGCCTAATATTCTAGATAAGGGTAGTGGATGTTAAGAGAAGAATGGCTTGCCTAAGACTACCTTATAAATTCATTGCATGGGTGAGAGTCAAAACAGGTTTCCTGATTTGAGGTATTTGAGCTCCTTGGTTACATCAGCTTCAAGAAGAACCTTGTTTTAGGAAGGGAAGAGGCTGTCAGGAAATGATGAGACGTTGGCCTGGAATTCCATTTGTGTCTGGAGAAACTCCTTACTAGACTGGAGATCTGTCTGTCGAATCCTTACTCAGAGTGAAAGAAATTCATCAATTTCAAAGGTCTTGGAGTGAGTGATATAGAAATCCACCAGAACCAGAGGGGAGTTCTGTAAATGATGGCTGGCAGGCTGCAGGACAGGTAGTTGCTTCTGGGTCTGTTATCTTTCAGATGGGCATGGTGGAAAGTTATTGGAAATCCTCACACATGGGGCCACTCTGTATCAGTTTGGTGAATAGGGCAAAATTGTAAAATGCCTGGTGTTTCCAGAGGCGGATGCTATGTCCCACATTATCAGGTCACTTGTGTGATAGGAACAGTAGAAAGAACAGCCATTTAAAACAACACTGCTGTGGTCATTTAGCTCATCTAGGATATGAAGATCAGAGACATGTCGTTTTGGGGAACAGCAAATTGCAATACCCCTTTTCCACAATATGTAGAGCAAGCAGATTCTTCCCTGATAGGAGCAATTTGCAGACAAACAATGGCAGGGTGGAGGTAGGATGGAGGCATTTCTTACAACTGGTTAATGTGTCTTTTTTAACTGGTGGAGCTCATCAAAGTGGGTCACACATAATTCAGGCTGACCAGGATGCATCTCTGTTTCCGTATATTAAAACTGCCCAGTTGTCATTCTCACATAGATTCTCAGCAGTGGCTCTGTTTCTGAGGCAACAAGGTATCACATAGAAATTGTTGCCTGCTCAGAATATTTCCCCATTATTAGCCCCCCTCCTCACTGGCCGTAGTGAAGAGGATTTGGACTCATTTCCACAGGTGGGGTGGGATGGGAGAGAGACAAAGACGATGGGCTGCAGCGGCACCGAGTCATTCCTACAAAGGGCCTCACTGCCCTGTGTTTAAGCAGTAGGGATGCTATGTCTGAGTAGAAGCCAGGAGTCGGATTCAAGTGATGGAAAGACTTCTTCCTAAAGCCTCGCGGCACATTTTCATTTCAAGAGGCAATTCTCCAAGAAGAAATAACTTACCATTTTCTCTGGTTCCTTTTCTTTAAGGCATTTATTGAAGTATTATGATTGCAAGATGATATTTGCTATCTGCTGTTTATAAGGAAAAGGTTTCTTTCAAATATGGAGGAAGGCTTTTATCCTCTTTTGTTCAGGAATAGGTTTTTCACAACGTATTTCTAGGTGCAGAAAACGTTGCTTTTCAGAAGGAGATAGTCTTCCTCAGCTCCAAACCCTCGTCCATAGTACTAGACACACGTGAGTAACACAGAGATTGATTTTCCTCTTCTGCTTGAGAGCGCGACGAGTGCACACTTTTGGAGGCAAGTTCACATGTGCAAATGTGCATTTCCATTTATGGTGATAAGAGGGTGTTCACCCTGAAAAGGCTGCCAAGAGCTAGTGGGCGTTGATGATTTCTTAGTATCTATTCTAAAATATCTTTCCCTCTAAGGTATGGACAGAATGTCTGGCTTGTTTTGTCAGGCTTAAGGAATTAATTATAAGGTGTCATTAGGAGTAGACAAGTGAGTCACGTTTCACCTCTGGAACAATCCTGTGACCAATTAACTGGGTATAGCCCCATTGAACATCGACTTACTTCTAAGTAAGCATGCATAGGATTGCACTGGAAGAATCTGAATGCGCAGATTCCTGTGACTGACTTGTGTTCCAAAGATGCTTATTTCATGAGTTTGCTTAATAGTTGTAAAAAAACATCTCCATGGCTTGTGAATGCTGAAAGGGAGACATCGCTTGCTTTTTTGGCTCATGTGCTATGATGTGCTATGGGGTGGGAATGTAACTTAGCAGTAGAGCATGTTCTTTGCATGCAGAAGGTCCCTGCCTTTTCTCCAGGTTGAGCCAGGGAAGCATCCTGCCTGAAGCCCCAGAGAGCTGGAACCAGACAATATCCACAGTGCTGAGCTCGGTGGACTCCTGGTCTAGCTTTGTATAAGGCGGTACTCTGTGGTACTTTAAAACAGCAAAGCTTTCTCCGTCTCCACATTCCCAGTTACCAGAGGAGAGGTCTGAGCGGGAATATGGAGAATTGCTGCATGGTGGGATGTATTGAGGGGATAAATTCCCCCTCCATTGGTACATTTCCTCAGAAATTTATTTATTTATTTATTTAAAGTATTTATATCGTCCTGTCACGAAAGCCTCAGGACGGCTCACGTAGAATTCTGATAAAACCACCCCTGCATAGTGAAAATGGAGACCAACAGTGAGAATAGCTTGCTAAGCTTTTTGCGGATGGCAGATTGTGCAGCTGTGTGCTTTTATTACTACTTTCAGAAACTGGTTTCAGGAAGTGATGTTCCACTTCCACTTAAGAAGGAAATCTGTAAAGCTGAGCATATTATATAGAGATGTTAACTGGATGATTTGCCTTTTCTATAATGCTTAACCGAGGATTAAACTTTTTGTTCTTCGCTGGTGGTTTCATTTCTGAACTCTGCACTTGCATAGCTCTTGTTCGCTGGCTGGCTCGTATGGGCCTGCACCCTGGTTAGGGTAAGGGTAGTCCTGATGCTTGCAGGACTCCCTAATAGCACCAGTTTGCCCCTGGCAACCATACAGAATTGTAGAGACTGCTGTTTGATGCTTGTATATATTTATTATATTTCTGTTCCACCTCTTTTTTCTAAGATCCCAGGGCGGCTAACTTAATCCTCCTGCAGTATGAGGGTTGATAATGACCACATGAGGTAGCTGGTCCAAAGTCACCCTGTGATCCCCATGACTGAAGGGGGACTAGAACCCGGCTCCCTCCAGTCCAGTTCAACACTAATTACTGTGCCGGACTAGATATCCAGTGTGAGGTGAAAAACATTTTCTCTGCTTAATTGTGTGTGTATCACAGAGAACTCAAGTGGTTTTCTCTCATTTTGTGTTGAGGATAAATGATTGCACCCCTTCCGAGTCCTTTTGAAGAAGTTGGGTGATGAAGTCGGGAATGTTTTTGTCGCTCCAAACTGCAGAAAGCAGTGGCTTGATTTTCTCATGTGCTGGCTCCAAATGGCTGTCTCTTACAGGCAGTGGGGCTGCTGGAAGCAGCAAGAGGCTGTTGTGTCATTTTTGGCGTTCTCAAAGGCCTAGTGAAAGAAGAGGTAAAATGCTGCTTCTCACCAGAGTAGCTGCATGTGCAGAGGACTTGGAGGGAGAGGGCAGCCACAATTCCTTAGCCCGCTATAGAGTGGAGAAGAAATATTGAATCCTGCTTAACTGATAATTATATTTACCTGAATTTAAAGATACTGAATGGGAGGCAGAAAGGGTTATACTATCCGGCCGTTTGTGAGTTCATCTTAACTAGCACTAAGTAGGAGAGTCAGTGTATTGGAGCTCAGCTGCAGAGACCTGCATTCAGTTCCCAAATTATCTGTGCATCGCAGTGGATGCCGCATGCTTGCACATCCAGATCTGTCGTGCAGGGTTGTTTTGAAGATTGAGTTTGCAGTGATCTACACTACACACCTGAGAGTAAGTCGCACTGAACACAGTAAGGCTTCCTTCTGAGAAGATGAGCATGGACCTCCCTCTTAGGGGCAGTATGTGACTCTCCATGTTGGACTGCGTCTTCCACCATCCCTCACCACTGGCTGTACTGGCAAGGATTGCAAACATCTGGAGGGCCACAATATGCCTTGAAGGTTGGCGTACAAAGATAACGGATCACGAGTGGTCCTATATACCTGCCTTGTCTCTAGTCTTGCCTCATTGAGATGTGGAATGAGATGTGGCATGGGTTAAATCATGATTTAACTCACTAGTCAGTAAGACTCGATTTAAATCATGGTTTTCCACATCATCTGCATGCAAGCCTGCCTTACCTGTGGGTAGAGGAACTTCATTAAAATATTCCCAAACCAAATCTCTCTCACAGACTGCTGCTATTATAGGTTTTCTTCTGCAGGGAAAGAATAATATGATAAACCTCAGGCTATACAATAAAAGATCTAAAGACTTGTGGGGTATTTGGCTCAAAAGGTTTCACTTTCATTTTTACTGCTTGCGCCTCCCTCCTCACACTTAGCTTCTTGTGCAGATTTATTCCACTCCCAATAGTCATCTTCTAGTCATTGAATTTTTTGAAACATAGCTCTTAAGAGATACAGGGTTAGGGTTAGATTTGCAAAGGAACAATGGGATTTGGGTCTTTTTCTCTGCCCTGTATGTATATTTTACAACATTTTGGTTGTGAAGAAGAAGAGGTATGTGATTTCTGCAGTCACAGATGCACAGTTTTGAGAATTGTAAAATCAAGCATCTGTGATAATATCGTCTAGACAGAAAAAATGCCCAATAATCTTACAGAAACCTCTGGAAGAGCATGACAGTGTGACTGGATTAATGGAATTCATTTACCAAAAAATTTAAACACTGCATGAATATATAGCCTCATGCTACATAATTAAAAAGTAACCCATATTTCATGAATAACCTTTGGACTATAATGTATCTTTAATAGGGAAGTATCTTTAGATAGATTTTTCTTCAAAAAGCATTTTATTTTTAAAAATTGATTTAAATAAAAACATATTTTTCCATTTAAAAAAAAATTGTTGATTTTTATCCACTTTTTTATCTGCACTTGCCACAGCTTCACACCTTAGTACTTTCCTTGCGAAAATGGAAGTACTAAAACATCCCCAGCACTGGAAGCCTATAATCAAGGACAGCAGCGCTTAATTCCAGCTAGCAACAAGTGATGCAGATCAGTTTCCTGTTGCTGTGGTGGACTTAGATTTCTCCCCTACAGTAATTAAGAGCCTTCTCTGTGGAGTTTGCTTAGCTTGTTTCAGAAACATGTTAAAACTGTTTTTGAAAGGAATGTTTTGGGATGCGTAATACATCCTGAGCATTGTGGTTTATTATTACGTTATGTCTGTCTCTCACCTTGTTTCTTCTTGTGAGGAACTCAGCGCAGTTTACGTAGCTCCATTTTCTCCTCACAACTCCATTTCAGCCCTGCGAGATTGTGAGTCCATAGCTGGCCAAACATCACCTGTTTAGCTTCAGGGCTGAGGCAGGACTAGATGCTGGATCTCCCAGCTCCCCATTCCAACACTAGCACCACAGCAGAAAAGGTAATGCTGACATTTAAAGCATTCAACATATTTTAAAATTCTCCATGTGTGATAAATAAGCAAAGCTAAGATTTGTCAAGCTAAGGTTTGGGTTAGGGGTCCTTCTTTGGGAGCCTTCTTTGAAGGACATTAGGAGAGTGGCTACCCAGAGAAGGGCCTTCTCGGTGGTGGTGCCTGGTTATGGAAGATGCTCCCCAGAAAGGTTTGCCTGGTGCCAACACTTTATTTTTTCCAGCGTCTTTTTATTTTCCCAACCTTTTTATTTTCCCAACATTTTAAGGTTGAAATTGTCATTTTGATTGGGACTTTATAGAAAATGATGCTATGCTTTCCTTTATTGTAAGACCGTTCTGAGACTCTTGGTAAGAGGACAGTATAGAAAAGCTTTAAATAAATATATAAATAAGTTTTGTCAGCCTTCTGATAATACGAGTGGATGGAGTTTCTGACTTTACCTTTCTGTACCGGAGAGTAGAAAAACCCACGTCAGAAAACAGATAAGTGCAAAAGGCTTTGTTGTCTTGATCCCCTGCAAACGTATCTCTAGAACTGCCAATGTCTTGTGAAGCTGCTGGGAAGCTGAGGGGATGGCAGTCCCCCATTCCTTTTCAGAGCCTATAGTTACACGGTAAGTTCATGAAGGAAGCAGCCTCCAGCAGTGTGTATAATGCCAGGACGGTTCAGTCTCGTTCCAGGCTACACTGGGTTGTACCCCTTTTCTCACCACTCCACAAGGGAGTGTTAATTAGTTCATGGGGTACATGGCTGAAACTGGTACCATTTGACCAGTCCCAAATCAGACAGCTTAATGTGATCAGCATCTTACCAATTTTAAATAAACTTAACATGGAACTATATGCATTGGCTCTGAAATTAAGGATTATTTTAGCAAAAAGGCAAAGTGTTGCTTTTGCTATAATAATGCCTTCAGTATTTATTTACTTGAGTTATGAAAACAATGCTGCTCCAGAAAAGTCTAACATATCCCCCAGAAGTCCAGTCCCAGAGCCTTAAGTGAAGAAGAGTCTTGTGTGTTCTTATTTATTTTTCAGAATCGTCCCTTTTCTTGCAAAGGTTTTTCTGTAGGCACATCAAGTGATACAATGGAATTCACGTGGGCATTTGCACATTTATAATCTCTGTAGTCTGCTAGCATTCACACACCTGTGTGACTCGAATTAAGGGGGAAGAAATAAATAACAAAGAGAGCTTCTTCATTGTGGTGCTTCCACGTATATTTTAGGCAGGGATGCTAATTATTGTTGGCCAAATATTTTGTTTAGACATTCACCATAATTTGTCATCAATTAACCTGAGCACCTAGTGTTGTAAAGTGATGTCAAGAGGACAGGGGAAGGTTGCAGGGAATATGGTCTCCTTCATCCTGGCCTCTTGAAAAATATTCAGATTTAATTAATGTATCTATGCGGTGGCAACCCCTGTGCTCATTTTGTCCAGCTTTTGTTGAACTCTTAATGGCGCAGCAGCTCTCTTCTCGGGCAAGACTTGGATTGAGACTCATTTATGAGATCAGTTTTACCTTGACTGCCTCTTGATTTGAGGCTTTCTTGTATGCGCAGAGTATCTCATCTATTTCTGGTTTCTTGCTGGCTCAACCTCAGGTTGGGTAATCTGCTTAGAGGCTTTCTTGTCCTTGCACCCGGTTTATGAGTTGCTTCTCAAACTGACTAAATTCATTCCAGTCAGAGTTGTATTCGGGACTAAGCTTTATGCATTCTTCATTACAGTTTTTGAAATGCTAACTTTTTCAGTGAAAGGTTTTGCATCCTCCAGCTGTTGCATTCTGGCCATGCAGGTTCGAAGGAAGAGTTGACCTGCGCACAGTTTGCAGAGATACTCGCTCAGCCCACGCCAAGGTCAAAACTGCTAATCTTGGTCAAGCTGCAGTCTGGGATTCAGGGGTGTCTGGTCTTCGTATGCTGGATTGCTTTCAGGCACTGCCTGTGCTGATCCTTTGCTCTGCGCTGGTTATTCTTCCTGTGCCTTGACCAGAGAGCTGCTTCAGAAAGGCATTTGTGAAGGTGAGGTGTGCCCTAATAGGAGAGTTAGTGCAGGCCATCCTTCTTTGTGGATTCCTATGTGGCCTGTGAGAGCAGGGACAGAAATCCCACAGAATACTCATTTTTGTGCACTTTGTTTAGAATGGCTTCCAGGTTGCTTGAAGCTGCCCTTTTCTGTTCTGGTGTTCTGCTCTTTCAGGAGGGAAGTGTAGGGAGCAAACCGCTAAGCCACGTTGAACGTTCATTTTCAGTGAGGTATCAATGAGAGTCACGTGGCTGCTTGTGCTTTTTACCACAGCTGACTGCATCCGGCCTGCAGAGCTTACTCACACATGCGCAGGTACGGGAGGCAGTGCATGCAATGTTGTTGAAAATAGGAACCATTATCATTCGAGGCTAGATGCAACACATTTCCTGTTGGTAAAAATAGTGATATTTTCCTGAGGGTTTGCTGGAGCACGTCCTCAAACTTCTGCTTAAACTCACATGCAGCATTTAAAGAACCAGTTCATCTTATCTGTAGACGTGTGGCTCCAGTTAAATTTCTCTCTGAGCCAATAGTCTAGGAGTGATTTATGCCGGATGTCTCTTCAGCAGTTACTGTGTCACAGGCAGTAAACTGCAGCTTGCTTCACAGCTCAACTTTTGCATCACAATCTTGCTTCCTGTCTCTGGAAAGGGTGGCTGAGTGTTTCTGAAAAGGGCCTTGGCCTTGACCGTGTTAGCCACTGTCTTTACACAGAGCTAGGATGCTTTCTTCCATTTCTGTGTATTTTGACCACTTTTTAGAAATCATTTCTTTGGGCTTCCTGGGAGCTTCCACAACAGCTAGCTGCGTGCTTTGCACTGCCAAACTAAATTTGCAGCACTGGCAAATCGCTTTCTCAGGATTGCTTCTCACGGTGAATATAATTTCATAGCATCATAGAGTTGGGAGGGGCCATGAAGGCCATTGGGTCCAGCCCCCTGCTGTTGCAGGGCACCAAGTCGCACCCTCCCACTCAGAGGGCTGTCTGGTTTCTTCTTGAATGTCTCTAGCGTGGGAGAGCCCGCCACCTCTCTGGGCAGCTGGTTGCACTGTTGTATTGCTCTGACCGTGAAAAAGCTTTTTCTGATATCTAGTCTGAACCTGGGTTGTCACAACTTTAAGTGATTATTCCGTGTCCTGCACTCTGGCACCAGCAAAAAGAGATCTTGACCTTCCTCTTTGTGAGGAAGGCCTTTGAGGTACTTCTAGAGGGACTTCATGTCTCCCCCCAGTCTCCTCTTCTCAAGGCTGAACATGCCCAGTTCTCTCAGTCTCTCCTCTCAGGGCAGTGTTTCCAAACCGTGGATCATTTTTGCTGCCCTCCTCTGGACCCTTTCTCATTTTTCTGCATCTTTCTTAAACCTTGGTGCTCAGAACTGGACACTGTATTCCAGGTGAGGTCTGACTAGTGAGGAGTATAGAGAAACCATTACTTCTTGTGAGTTGGAAGTAATCCTTCTGTTAATGCATCCCAAAATAACATTTGTCCTTTTGGTGGCTACATCGCAGTATTGTCTCGTATTTAGCCTGTTGTCCACCATTACTCCAAGAACTTTTTCAGTTCTGTTGAGCCGCTTATTCCACATCTTGTATCGATGCATTCGGTTTTTTCTTCTAGGTGGAGGACTTGGCACTTGTCCTTTATGGAATCTCCTTCTGTTGCTTTCAGCCCAGTGTTCCAGTTTATTAAGGTCTCCTTGAATCTTCATTCTGTCTTCTAGGGTGTTAGCTATGTCACCCAGTGTTATATCATCTGCAAATCTGATTAGCTTTCCTTGTACTTCCTCATCTAAATCATTAATAAAGGTGTTGAAGAGCGCTGGGCCAGGACTGAACCCCGTCACACCCCACTTTTACTTTTCCTGGGAAGTGTAGGCAGTTTCCTAACTGCAGTATGTGATTAGGTTTGATCATTTTCTTTCTTTACATACCACCAGATCCACTGGTGACCTGCATTCCTTCCTGGCAAAGAAGTCCTGTTGAGGGGGCCGGACACCGCTCTGAAGCAGTTCCATTCACACAATACTTTCACGCACATATACGTGCAGCACAAATGTTTCCAAGTTGTCCTTTCATTGAGTGGATCTGAACCCTTTTTATTTTGGTGCAGTCAATATTCAGAAAGTTGGGGTGCTGAAATAAGTATTTTAGGTCCTCACAATGTAGCATGCTAGACAATGTCTTTAGTTGCAGAACTTCTAAATAATTCATCTATTTTTCATTGCTATGCTTGGGCAATACGACAAGGTATTTTTCTTAGAAACACAAATAATTGGGTCGGAATATAACTATGGCCTCCTCTCTCAACATTGACTTGCTTCAGTATCCTTAAAGCAGATGCTGAGAAATACCAGGGGTTGCATCACAACATTGTGTCTCTCAGGAAAAGCTTTATAGGTAGACTCAAAATCAGTATAGGTGTGTCCTGCTTTTTAAGGGAAAAGGCCTTTGTAAGGCAGCCCAATATTGGGTTGGTGTGCATGATCAGGTACAGTTGGCCATGTTGTCTGAGTCCAGGGGATTTGGCTTAAGGGGGAAACAGCCCTTAAATAACCCTATAACAGCCATTTATTCATTTGTTTATTTATTTGTTTATTTTAATGAATATGTTTTGCTCATGTAGACCTGGTCAGAATTTCTGAGCTAAAGGGAAAACAATTTATAACCATAAAATTCAGTTTAAAATGTCAAATGACTGAAGGGCATTATATAAGTGACTTCTGCTGCTGCTGCTTGTTTCCTCTACTGCCTGGGGTTGATACTTGCATTTTCACTGTGCCCTGTGGCAATGAGTCACCGATGGTGATTTTCTGAAAAAAATTGGACCCAAAAGCTTTCTGTTGCTCTGAATTTAAGATTTGGTTTAGCTTGTTTGTTTGACTTAGTATCTTTATTTATTAACATTATTTGCTGTATAAGCATTTTTTATTTTTCCAGTAGCATAGAGTATTTGATTTGAGATATTTATTAGGAAATTTGAATTGTCATATTTGAGAAATTAATTCAAGTAGTCAACATTTAATGTGATTTAAGTGAAGAATCCAACTCAGCTCTCTATTTTGTAATCTTGAAGGATACAGCAAAACACATACCTCTGATCCAGAGCAAAATGGAGGCACCTGAAATTATTAATCTCTTCATACATACATACTCATCTGATAAAAAGTTAATTACAGTGTTCTAACTGCCCAGGATAGAGCTGGAACTCTAAATGCCAAGCCCCCGTCCCACCCCTCACAGCTCATGCTGGCTTCCTTTCGGGGGTTGGGGATTGGCCTCAAAGCAGAGGAGTGCTGGGAGGTGGGGAGGGGAGTGGGCTGGGGCTGATGGCTTATGCAGTACCCAGTGCCCCCTCCCCTCCCCTCATGGGCTTCGTTCTAGAAGGCTGAATGCAACCATCTGGTTGAAGCACAGGCATGAAGTTTGGGTCAGCAAAAGTGACCACTGCTGCCATTTTGCAGCAAGTACTGGATGCACACGAGCGTCTAAGTTTGGAGGCTTTTGTCCATTAGGCATGGAGCGCGCTGGATTGTGCCCTTAAATTCCTTCGTTAAGCAAAGCATGTTTAGCAAGGGCAAACTGTTCTGCCCCACACCACTCCTCTGAACTGTGCAGTTTTAACAACTAAGATCTCCGTGTTTACATGTTTCAGAGTTCCACCCTCTTGTTAGACTGGGAGGAGAGACATTTACGGTCTATTAGTGCAGTTTTTAGAACGGAATCCCCAACCTTAGAAACACAGGAAGCTGCCTCAGGCGGGGTCAGACAGCTGGGCCATCTAGCCCAGTATTGTTGGACTTGTCCCTAAGCAGAGTTTCTGCTAAATTCATTAGGACTCTGCTTAGGGTTATTGTTGTCAAAGGGACATGTCCAGTCCAATTTACATGCAGATCTGAATGCAGATCATAGAAAGTTCTGATAATTTACAGCAGAAGTTTATGTGCAGACATCCAGTTTATATTTAAACTGGATTTCACATGTGTGTTTCACACTGACATTTTATTGGGAGAAAGTAGAAAAAAGAAAGCAACTCTGCCTTTGAATGTGAGGCATAAATACATGAGTGTGTTTGATATGTTGCATGTTTGATGGGGTGTCTGCTAGAGCAGTTATGGTTCCCTGAGGAACCAATAGGATGATCATTAAAGGAGATTTTTAATAGATCCTTCCAACAACTTTTGGAAGGATGAGTGATGCTTAATAACAGTGAAGTCCTCCCTATTTTGTTGTCCGATAATATATTGCCTGGATGAAAATGAAGGAAGAAATCTTTTTATCTTGCTGTCCAAAGCAGCTTCCCACGGCTATTGTGTCCCCCCCCCCCCGCCCCCGTGATGTGCAAGAGAGGCACAAAGCTTTCCAGCCAACAGCTGTTGTTCACCCCTTTTCTGCCTGCTGAATTTCTCTGTCAGTTTGTCTGACCTTTTTACAAACAAAATCATCATTTGCAAAGACAGAGGGAAGTGAACATGGAACAGCATGGATGGATGTGAAGAAGCGAACCTGCGGTGCAAATCTGATAACCCCCAACCAGAAGTGGAATGGCAAAGGGGGTTGTCCTTCAGGATATGGGACTGGCTCCCTCGCCCCAGAGCTTTGTTCTTTTTGGCCATGCCAGAAAGGAAGGGGAGGTTCCCATAAGGAACTCCAGAATCAACAGTCGGGCAAAACCCCTCAGCATTGGTGAGAGACCAGGCGTTTCTTGATCTCCATACTCGGTTTTTCTTTGGTGTTAAAAGAGTTCTCCCTCCTGGCGCTGCCCATCTTTCTGCAGCCGTAAAGCTGCTGAGGGCACTTTCCTGAGCACCCGTTGTTGCAGGGCTTGCTGCAGGGGAGGAAGCATTCAAAGCGCTCCTTCCCTTGGCAGAGGTCACCCAAGCTGTGAGGGCATTGCAATGCACCCGCCTCCCTGTCGGCCGTGTCCCTTCATGGGCCCTGCTCACACGCGCGCCTCTCAGCCGCCACAACCTGCAGGCCATTTCACCAGTCTGTACTGAGGGGGAGGGGAGGGGAGGGGAGGGGAGGGGAAAGCGGGGCCATTCCACCAGCCATGCCAAAGCAATTGCTGTCTCCCTCCGTTCCTTTTCCTTGTGTGTCACACGTCTCTGTATCGTCAGCCTGCGAGCGGGGACTGCTTTGCTTAACTCTGGAAGGCTTTGGGGCTGAGGAACAGCATGACATGCTGCAAAACTAAGTAGCCCCGATCCCTGTCGTTTGCTGCTGCAGTTGCAATTCCTCTTCCACCTGCCACCTCCTTTGCTCCCACCTGTACTCCCTCTCCTGCTGGCGTCCATTCATCTGCTTTCTTTTCACTCTCCTCTGGCCGGCATCTGGAATTGCATAGGTGTCCTGTCAGAAGGGAATGTAGGGCGGGGCGGGGGAGAAAGAGCTCAGGGAAATGCAGAGAAAGGCCTTGCGCAAGTAAGAGATCTGCCTCCAGTTTCTGCCCCTTACGAGGGCGAGAGACTGCATCCCTGGCAGACAAGTGCCCTGCTGGAAACTCCACCCCCTATAGCACAGCTCCACTGGCCTGGCCTGGTGAATGCAGTGAGCTTGCAATGCTCTTGCATCCTGATGTGCTAATGCCACCCGGAATCCGCGGATCCACCAGGGTTCCCACCTCAGTGCTGACCTATTTTTCTGTGACAGCATCAAGGAATAAATGGGTGGATGGTGTTGGTGAAGGATAGAGGTGTTTTTCATCTTCCTATGCAAAGATTAATACAAGGCTTTGAAGGTATTTTATTTATAGCAGGGGAATGTCATAAGACCTGGATCAGGAACCTCCCCCATTTCTTCCCCGCTCAAGACTCTCCCCTTTCATCCTGTGTGCAAAACTAACGAAGCCGTGCCAGCCAACCTGGCTAGTCAAACCCAGCTATGGCTGGCTGTACTTTCCCCGCCCCCATACTGAGAGTAATGTCACAGACTTCCTTGGTTCTCCACACAAGTCTGAGTGACATGCACATATTCTGATTCAGTTATATTCAAGCTCTTGCATTTTAATTTGGCGGAAGGGAATGTTCTCACAACACGGCAGTTGTTGACGTGGTCTTTGTGTGAGTGACATTTTTACTCTGCAACCTGTGTTATGTTAAGGGAACCTCCTGAGCATGGATTATGTGAGAAGCAGTTTTCCTGGTAGTTCTATAGAAATGTTGAATTGGACCCATGTTCTTAAAGTTCTAGTTGAATGCTTGGGATTAGTCTTACACTTTCTGTTTTGGTCTTTTCAGGTGCTGGAAAATTACTCTGATGGGCCTATGACCCCAAAACAGATCCTGCGGGTCATAGAAACAGAAGGCCTAAAGGAAATGAGGTCGGTAATGCTCTTCCTGCCTAAATCAAAGAGTGGGGTGGAATATATATATATATATATATATATATATATATATATAAAATTTATTTATTTATTTATTTATTTATTTATTTATTTATTTAAAATGTTTGTATGCCGCCCCCATTGCAACAAAGCCTTGGGGCAGCTCACAGCATAAACAAGTAAACATCAATGATTTAAAACAATTTAAAACAATTTAAAATTGTTTATGAAGCTGACTTCTTTGCTTTTTCCGGCACAGCTCTTTGAAAGTTCAGTTGGTTTAAAAATATTAGCATATGTTGTACCTTAAGCTTCAGTTTGAGTAATTCCTGGGTCTCTTGGGCAGAATTCTGTGTCCTTAATTGGGATCATGATGCTTTTCCTAATTCGCCAAGTGCCATTCATCAGCATGGAGAAGGCTGTGGGCTTGTACGTGTTTGTGCTGTGTTTGCTCCACGCCATTGGTTGCGTAGACTGAGCTTGTTACAACTGTTTGAGTTTCTGTCGTGATAAGCAGTCGCGTTGCACAAAGGTAACTGCCATGTTTAAAATAGATGGAATTAATGAAGTCATGTCATGGGCATTTCAGTCGATGTTTAAAATCATTGCAGGGTTCCTGTGCCATGTTGCTAGTTTATTCATTGTGGTATTTGCCGGATGGCGTCGTCATTGCTCCTCATTTCAGTGTTTGAGCGTCTCTGCAGGATTATTGGATAGCCTTATCCCACTGCACCCCCAGCATGAAGTGTTATGAGGGAAAGGTGCACAGATGGAGCGGATGAAGCTGCTGCTGTTGAGTTCAATGTATATGCTACAAATCTAGTGTGGAGTTACATTGGGCATTACCTGCCGCGCTCATGAACGCCCAGCCTGAGATGAACAATAATTTCCCTCTGAACTTTGTCATTCTGGGGAGCTTGGCAGGGAAGGGGTCTCTCATTTTGTGCCGGGGGGGCCCTCCATTATGCGAGAGATGCAGAAGTAGCACAAACATTGCACTACTTCAGACTGTTCAAGTCTGGTAGGCTTGCGGTGGCAGGCCTTGGGGGGGGGGGGGGGGGGGGGGGGGGGGGGGGGGGGGGGG
>JAIXND010000771.1:1953527-1975780 GCA_023646645.1 Varanus salvator macromaculatus | reverse complement strand
CCCCCCCCCCCCCCTCAGGCACGCAGTAGTAAACACTCTGTGCAAACATAAGCACGGCCTGTCCTGGCAGCCTAGCGACACGCACACGGCAGGATCCTCCAAAGAGGGTTAGAATAGCTGTGGATTTTATCGCTGCAAACAGTGTTAGAGGTAACCGGGTGTGCTCTGGTCCTGTCTCTTGGACTGAGAGCATTTGCTCCAAGGCTTCGTGAGGAAAAAGGTTGAGAATATAATCCTGGATTTCACCATAATTTTAACTAAGATGGAAACACGAAATGGGTTATAAAATACGGGCCAACTCTGCCTGGAGCTGATCCTGTAGAACAGACACCGTCAACCGAATGCCCTCCAGGTGTTCTGGACAAGATTGATAATGCTGCTCCACATTCCAATATGGGGGTTTTGGTGCAGTGAGCGATTCAAAAGTGGAGCATTACGTTGAAACCAAAATCAGTGGCTGGTTAGCTCAGGAAGACTTTCTGAAGTAACTGTTTTTAGGGGGCAGCAAAAACAGTACAGTATTAGCAGCCGGCTGAGTTGTAGAGGCGGAGCGTTCCAGAGAAACGGAGGTGCTGTGCTGAAGCCTCTTTCCCAGATAGACTCCAGTTGTGCCAACAACCCTGAGAGGCTTCAAGAGTTCATGACTGGCTCGAAGTCCCTCTTCATCCGAGCTTCAGAGCTTCGTCACTGAGTGCAGACTAGAACGGGGATCCCACATGACCCAGTTCAGCACTCTCACCACAGCCCCACACTGGCTCTGACAAAGGACAGTCTCGACAGTAGCCAGGCTGCTGCACTCTGCCCTGGATCCAGCTTCCAGGCTAGCCGGCAGCTCCACGCACAGTGCATTGCCGTAATCCAGTCCGTCGTGCTTGCCGGAACCGCCAGCCTCAGTTAATGGGTCTAGAGGAACTTGCAAAGAAAGCACCATGACACCCAAAGCAGGCAGTGAGCCTGCCTCCCAATGTTGGGAGCTGCTCACCCCTGGGGCCTCCATCTTGCCAGGATTCCACTCCAGTTCACGGGCCCCTTTGCAGCCCATCCCTGAGTCTAGGCTCTGATCCAGGACTTAGATGGCCTCACCTGATTCAGATGCCAATGGGAGGTAGAGTTGTGTATCAGCAAAATACTCTGTGGCACTTGGTCCCAGATAGTGTGCTGACTGCTCCCGGCAGCTTCATGTAGACAGGAAGCAATGCCGGGAGTAAGACTGTACCATGCGGAGCCTGCAGTTCAGTTGCCAAGGGGCTGAGGAGGAGTGGCCCGTGGTGCTCCCTGGTGCTGGCCGCTCAGGTGAGTGCTGAACTGCTGCCGCCCAGCGCCTCCAGTGCCCCCCTGCCAAGTCAGTCCAGGCGAGTACCATGATCAGTGGGGTCACACGTCAAGGAGAGAGAGCAGCACGCTCCCAGAACCCTGCTACTCCCATCATCCCCAGCTTTGGCTGTGCCCTGGCTATGTGGAAGATGCAAACCAAATCTTGTGCAGGGAAGCTGGTTGGGGAAATTGTTTGCCTTGTACTTCAGAAGTAAAATGGACCAAGTCAGCCACTTCCTGTTAGTTTCATTTGTCTTAAATGTCTTGTCTGCAAGTTTGAACATTTCATTTTGTGTTAATCCCATATTGTTTTCCCATTTCTTTTCATGGGCTGTTTCCCCCCCACATGTAACCGGCATTGCAATGGAACCACTGCATGTCCCCAGAAGGTAAATGGCTTCTGAAAGGAGTGGAACATCTGTGCAAAGTCTCCTTCGTGGATTGAAGTGGATCTGTTTCCTCTGGCCTGGCCTGGCCTGGCCTCCCCAGCCTGGTCACGGTGCAGATCGCAGGCCTATGAGTACTAGCCATGCTGCCAGCATGTAATGGTCCCAAAGTGGTTAGCCCAGACATGCACCCCTCTTTTCTGGGGCATTCTGGAATAAAAGGTCACCCTATACCATTTCTGTCAGCTTAGGCTGTTCCCGTGAAGAGCCACTTTCCTACTTATCTGTGGTGGATAAGAAACCCCTCCAGACAAGCAGGCGATCTTTGATGCTCTTTAATCACTTCCTTCCCTCCCACGCAGAGGAACTCAGACGCAGACATACGTGGCTTCGCTGTGTTTCCGGGAAAACGCACTGTAGCTGGCGTGCTGCTTTCTCTTCCTGTCCCTTTCTCTTTCTCCCCTCACTGGCCAAAAGCCTCTGCAGCTCTGCATCTGATAGGGAGAAGGTGGGTCGGCAACGGCAGTCATCCCAGTCTCTTAGAAACGGGGGAGGGGAAAGAATGTGGAGGGAGTGGTAGCTACCTGTTGACTGGGAAGAGTTGCTCCTGGGAGAACATATTCAAGGCGAGGCCTGTTGTGGGTTTACTTCTAAAATAGTGTCTTAAAAGTAAAAATCTTGTGGTCAGTTTGAAGCATGGGTTTGAAGCTTCGGGTTTTACTTAATTAGCTTAAGAGCACTGATCAGTTTCTTTGCTTGTTTTAGCAGCAGAGCAGAGCCCTTGCAGGTCTTGCTTTCTGTTAAATAATTTCAGTGGCATTGGTCACTGAAAACAAATTTGAAGTAAACATTTCAAACATTTGAAATAAATGTTTGCGTGATAGATTCTTCTTGTCAGTTCAAACTTGGTAGCTATATTCCTATTTGGTTTTGTTCTGGCTGATTTTATATGAATAAAGGGATACCATTGAGAGGCAGTAGGGACACAGATCAGCACAGAGATTGGTGCTTTCCCCCCTGAAACCTTGAAGTCTGCATGATCTGTGGAGAGTATATAGTTTGGTGCGTGGTTATTTCCGTTGAGCATTCCTCCTGGATTTAGGGTGTGAGGGGAGAAGAGCTTCTTATAAATACTAGAAGATGCATGTGTGTTCCTAGAGAAGTGGCTGATATTTCCTCAGCAGCAGTCTAGGAATTCTAGGAAAAGGTGGCAGAAAATGAATTAAAAGTTGGAACCAAAATTTATATCAAGCCTACTTCCTTCTTCGAAAACTGAATCTTAGAACATCTTGAGGATTTTCCTGAGACACTATGAAGGGTGAGATATAAAAGCAATCAATCAATCTATCTATCAATCTTATTTCCAAGACTGAAAATCTTGCCTCACAACAAATTTCAGTTTCGGCTTAATTAACCATGTCCTCTTTCTTCTGGTTTCAGGATAGCGTTGTGTCTCGTTCAGCTAGGTAGCATTGTAGGCAAAGCTACAACGGAGAAACCTAGGAGAAACCAAAGAACACAATTGTAGAGTGTGGATGCTTGTCCCAGTGGAAACCAAAGGGTTTCTCTTCTTCCCAAACACAGCACAGGAAATGTATTGGGTGGTCTGCAGTGGAACAGTTTGCCCTTCTGCACATATTGCTTGGTAGAACAACTGAAAATTATTTGTTATAATTTGAGACCAAATCTCACACATTGGTAGTTAATGAAATACAAAACATCTGAAGTACTAAGGCATTTGGGAAGGATGAGGAAGAGAATGCGGTGTTTATGTCAGGTCAGGTCAGTCTGAAAGACTGTTCATCACGAATTGCTGTGTTGGGGAGCCACAGTATCCCGTGTTTGCTGCCGTTCCCCCCCTCAAGTATAAAGTGACGTGTGTTTGACTTCCAGTCTTGCCTGTTTTCTCCCTTCAGTGGCACATCCCCCCTGGCTTGCCTGAATGCCATGCTCCACTCCAATTCAAGGAGCTGTGATGGGCTCTTTTACAAACTCCCCGGTCGCATCAGCCTTTTCACCCTCAAGGTAAGACCAGATTGCTCTTCCAGGGATTGGTTGAAGGTTCGGTGGCTAATGAATATTGCATGACCTGGCATATGATAGGATCTTGGCTCTAGAATTGCTTTAATGTCAGCTTTTGGGCTCAGAGGCTCAGTTCAATGACTATGTTGTAACTAGCGACTCAGCGTGCATGCCAGTTGTAGAATATTGAAGCATTAGGATTGTGTGAATGGCCAGTTTTCTTCTTTCGCTTGCGTTTTTCGTTCACGCCATCTTGCTTCAGTGATTGCTAACCAGGCAGCGACTAGGAATTGGGCACGGGACTTCCGTGTGCTTCTGCAGTTTGGCTCATGGAGGAAATGAACACTCATTGGTTTTTGTAGAAGGATGCCGTCCAGTGGTCTCGGAACCTGGCTGCCCCCGAAGGAGAGGAGTTGGATGATACTGCTGATGCTGAAAGCAGCGGCTCAAACGAAGCTGCCAGCACCGTGAGCGGCGATAATGATAGTAAGTGCACACCTACCCGAGCCTTGAGTTGCTCGCTTCATCTCCAGGTGCTGATGTCATGAATCTTGCTTTCCAGTCTCTCTAGACGAAACCTCTTCAAATGCCTCATGTTCCACCGAGCCTCCGAGCAAGAGTGTGCCCGCTGTCCGGGAGAGTCACAGAGCAGCCTCCCAGGTAGGGGTGCAGGTAGCACAGCCCTGCAGACCGGACCAGAAAGGGTGGCCCTCATTAGCTCCAAGTGGACACTCGAAATCCCCAACGCACTTGTGTTGTGAGCCAGAATGTCACCCATTTTGACTAGTGGAGATGAGAGTCGCATTTTGGCGGCGGCCAGTCGGGGGCCTCTGGGAAAGCCGTCAGCGCTCCCCTGCGCTCCAGGCGTGGCATGCGCATCTTTGGACCCCGGGACAAGCGGCTGGCCATGCTGGTTCAGCACATTCTGACCAGCTCCAGGAGAGGAATCGGTGGGCTGAGCTGGCATTTTCCTCCTCAGGCCTGTCTGCTGGCATAGCAAAGCACCAGCTCCTCTCGCCAAGAGAAGCGGCTGCTTGTCTCCTTAGACAGCAGCAGCACATTTCTCCTCATGCTCCCTTTCATCTCTGCCACACAGGCAAGCAAACAGAAGAAAAAGACAGGCGTGATGCTTCCCCGTGTTGTGCTGACTCCTCTGAAGGTCAATGGCGCTCACATGGAAAGTTCGTCAGGTGAGCGGGTGCCGCTAGCAAAGGCACGCATGCAGAAGGGCCCTTTGGTTGTGAAGCGTCTGCTGGCCCTCGACTAGCGGGGAGGTTCGGATCCTTGGGCACGAGGTTCTTGGGATGGTCTTGAACGGCACAGCAATTCTCCCTTCGCTTCATGACGTGGCTTCAGGAATAAGTAGCACAAGAGTTTCGAGGCCCCCCAGGCTGCAGAGCAGCCATATTGCTGCCCTGGAGCACCGCAGTGGTGTGCGTGGGACCTTCGTGTGGGCCCAGTGCCAAGAGAATGTGAGAAACTGGTGGTCGGCTTGGCATCTAAAAGTTGGCATCAGGGGCGGCCTTCGCAGCGGAGCAGTGATCATTTTATTCGATTGCCGCATTTATTTATTCATCTAACATTATGAAGCATAATAATAATAATATAATAATAAATAATAAAGCACACTTCATCCATGAGATCCCAAATCATATTATAATATTTTAAAAACAAATGCTGTCCTCAGTTGCAAAATAAGAGGCATACAGATTATCGAGCCAGCAATAAATAACCCAAATAAAAGCAGCTGCTAAGCGTAATGCAAGTGAGAAAGGGGGACTGAAACCGGGGAGCAGTTTGTGGGCTTGCTGTGCCTCACTGCTTTCTCTCGGGCCTCTTGTTCCTCCCATGTTCCCTGCAGAAATCCTGATAGCAGTGGCTGGAATAAATTATGAAAACGCTTGGGTGCTTTATGCTAATAACGGTTTTCGCAGCATGGTGCCTGTAGCCCAGGCTTGCCCTTACCTGGCAGAACCATGGCTACTTAGGCGGTTGTGTTGAATAATAATAATGGGGCTGTGGTGACGTGGCATTCGCGCTGCTCGGTGTGTGCTTCTCAGGGTTCACCGGGAGACAAGCTGGTGGCGAGAGCAGCGGCGGCGGTTCCTCGGCCCTCTGCAGCACCCCTGGACGCGGCAGGACGGATATCTCCAGAGACCCTCCGCAGCTGCTCCGAGGATTTCGTAAACCCTCAGGCGGTAGGCACAGTCCCTCGCCCCTCTCTGGGTATGGCCTCGGGAAGATCACAGCTCAGGGCATGTTATCGGCCGGCCTAGCTTTGAGCTCTGTCTTGAGCACCTCCTTTTGTGCCGCCGCCTTGGATCGCGGTCCTTGGTGTGAGAGGCAGGGCCTGCCTGGTTGTTGCGCTGCTGCTGCTGCTGCTGCAGAAGACTCTGCCCCAGAAATGCTTCTGGATTCCGCTGCTGTCCTTGGCCGGGCAGTGACCTGTGTGTGCCTTGCCGGACATGGCCTCTGGCATCAGGCTTCCGTGGCCTTAAGGCGTTACTTTGCCATTTTAAGATGGTGCCGTCTTAAATTCATTTTTTAAAAGTCTGTGCGCTGGTTAATTGAATCACTTGATTTAATATAAAGAAAGCCCTCTTTACAAAAATATCCTCTGCACTGAAGATATTAAATAATTTAGCTTTGTTCCATAACCCTGTGAAGGAATGAGATTTATTTCTCACGGAGCAGGAAGAAAGAGACCCATAGCTGTGCGTGCAGAAAAATGGTTTTCAAAGAGAGGGAGAGAGAGAGAGGCCACCTGCCCTTCTGGGGCTGGAGGTGGCTGCAGAAAGGGCATTTGACCAGTCCTGGGAGAGGTCCTCTCGCTCTGTGCCGCAGAAGCGAGCACGCAGGGCTACCGCCGGCCCCCTTCCCACCACTGCATTGCCCGCCCCGCCCCCCCCCCCGGTGCGCCTGGACTTTGTTGCCACCCCAGTGCCAGCTCTGGAGAGCTTTTCTCCTGACTGCGTGGCAGCCACAGAAGGAGGGATGTGACCTGGGAAGCAGCGGGCGGGGGACTGCTCCTGCTCTTGCTGCGGCCAACACGTGCAGGGAGAGCGGATGGGGGCTCCCCAGAACACCTGCTGGCGGGAGCAGGGGAGAGCAGGGCGACGCCCCGCTCCTCCCTGCCGCCTGGCTCATGCACCCCTGGAAGCACCGGCCCCGTGTTCCCAGTCTCACTGTTCTCGCGATGGCACCCGCGGTCAAGGCCTCGGGTGCGGAGCTGAAATCTTCCGCTGTCATGTGTGCAGGTTCAGGTGGTCTTCCAGGTTCCAAGCTATTCCCAGACTGATTAGGGCTTCAGGTGCTAATAGTAGCACCTTACATTGGGCCCAGTGATGAATATGCAGCCAGTCGCAGTGTAATAGAAGAGACGAAATAGGATCCGAACTCCCCGTTCCCGTGAATAATCTAGCTGGGCGAACGTTCTGCACCAGCTGTTGCTTAACGTAATGCTGTGCATTTTTATCCAGGATGGTTTGGGGATGTCAAGCGACTCCCCTGTTCTCCTGTAGTGCTTTTCCGAAGCTCTGCTAGTAGAGCATGCCTGCCTGCCTGCCTGCCTTCCTTCCTTCCTTTCTTTCTTTCGGAGGCTTCAAGCTACTCCCGTTCTCCTGAAGTGCTTTCCGAAGCTCTGCTAGTAGAGGCTGATTGATTGATTGATTGATTTGTTTGTTTGTTTGTTTATTTAGGAGGCTTCTATGCTGCCCCATTCACCGAAGCCTCAGGGCAGCTCACAATAATAAATAAATAAACGCAATATAAAAACAATATAATTTGAGTCGACCTGGCCAAGAGTAAAATAAATAAATAAATAAAATTAACAAAATAATGTTTGAATAAAAAGGTCTTCACCTAGCGCCGAAAAACAACGATGGCGCCAGGCGGACCTCTCTGGGGAGTACATTCCATAGATTGGGTGCCACCACAGAGAAAGCCCTCCTAATATCCTTCACGGAGGGTTCCCGGAGATCTCAAGGGACGGGCAGGCATATATGGATGTAAACGCTCCTTAACCAGGACCTAAGCTGTTCAGGGCTTTATAGGTCATAACCAACACCTTGAATTGGGCCCAGACTTCAATGGGGAGCCAGTGAAGCTGACAGAGAACTGGAGTCATGTGAACATAACGCCCAGTCCCTGTCAGCAGCCTGGCAGCTCTATTTTGCACCAATTGAAGTATCCGGACCATCTTCAAGGGCAGCCCCATGTAGAGCGCGTTGCAAAAGTCTAATTGGGAAGTCACCAATGCATGTGTCACTGTCGCCAGGCAGTCGTTCTCCAGGTAGGGGTGCAGCTGATGGATCAGCTGAAGCTGAAAGAAAGCGCTCCTCACCACCGCTGTCACCTGAGCTTCCAGCAAAAGCTCCAGGTTGAGGAGCACTCCCAAGCTGCAGACCCTGTCCTTCAGAGGGAGTGCAACCCCATTCAGGACTAAGTTCAGGTCCCCTTCCCCGAAGCCCGATCCACCTACCAACAAGACCTCCATCTTGTCTGGATTGAGCTTCAGTTTGTTGGCCCTCATCCAGCCCATCACCTTGGCCAGGCACCGGTTCAGCACAGCCACTGCCTCACCTGGATTGATGGAGAATGAGAGGCGGGGCTGGGTGTCATCCGCGTACTGGTGACTCCGCAGCCCCCACCTCCGGCTGACCTCCCCCAATAAATCAATACCATTTATTCCCCCAGTAGCTGTCCTTGGGCCACTTCTAAGCTCCTTTCCGGGGTGCTGGAGTGGCTCCCGTGCAGACATGCTCCAGGTGCTGGGTTCGTGGGGCAGGAGGCCTGGGCATGCTCCAGTGGCGACTCTGTAGTTGCTCAGTGTTCCGTTGAGGCACTTTGAAATCGGGCCCACTCTGCACGCTCAGGCACGCCACGACTTGCGAGTCGTCAGTTGCTCGGGAGCATGTGGAAACCAGCTGTCTCCAGGCAGCTTGTCCACTCTGCTGGGCAGCTCTCCATTACGTGCACACCCAGAACTCTGGGTGGTTGAGAGAGGGGGGGACCAGAGTTTGAACTCGCAAACTCCATGTAAGCCACAACTTTTTAAACACGGGCTGTTGTTGTAAGCAAAGTGGACCAGAGGCAGTGTCTGTCGTCCGTCTCTTTCTCCCAGAGTTGCCTGTCTCATCCCTTCATTTACGTTAGCGATGCCTGTGTTGATTCTTTGAAGCTTCTCAAGTGAGCTTTGTGTGTGTTGAGGGGCTGCCGCCATGTGGAGGGGAGAGTCTCTCGAGTGTTGGCTGCGTAAATATTTCTGGTTTCACTGGCTCTTGGGAAACCGCAGGACAAATGAAGAGGAACAGGGGAGACGATATAGACTTTGAGACGCCTGGCTCCATTCTCGTCAACACAAACCTGCGAGCGCTGATAAACTCCAGGACTTTCAATGCGCTGCCCTTGCACTTCCAGCAGCAGCTCCTGCTTCTCCTCCCTGAAGTGGACAGGCAGGTATGTCCCCCCGTGAGCCACGCTGGGGGAGTGCGCGTCTCTCTGTTGCGGGACAGTGGAATGTGCTCCCCCATCAACTCTGCTTGGTTTCCTTTTAGGCTGGGACAGATGGGCTGATGCGGCTTAGCGGGAGCGCACTGAATAATGAGTTCTTCACTCACGCCGCTCAGAGCTGGAGGGAGAGGCTGGCTGACGGTAGGGTGTGCTGGTCTCTCGAGTGACACTTTCTATCTTCCTCTCAAAACTGTTCTTCAGAACGGTGCTGTGTACCTACCATGTGCATACAGATTCTCTCTCTCTCGCGCTCTCTCTCCAGTACCTGTAGTTACTTTAGTATTACTGTGTGATTATCGTTATCACAATGACGTACTGTGTTTAAGGTGCTTCAGTGTATATGGAAGTTCCCTTAAGTGTTTTATGTGCTTTTTACATACAAGATCCAACTTGTATACGGATGTGACTTAGGGGCGCGCTCAGGAATGCAGCTCATCCGTAACCTGGGGGCAACCTGTGTTACCGCCGCTGTTGCACTTGCAGTTGGGAAGCGCGTGTTGCTGCTCAGCGGAGATTTTTAATTCCCTGGTGACGACTGAGAGGCTTGGTGCCCGCTCTCCATCTCCAGAAGTGTCAAGAGCTGTGCCAGACAGCGCAGCTCAGGTGGAACAGCAGCATCCCAGTTTGGCCAGTTGCTTGGCGCCACTGCCTGTTGCTCGACTCTTCAAGCCACACAGCACTGGCACGGCTGCTTTGATTTGTCAAGCGGTTTTCTTCCGAGAAAAGAGGCTGCTTTTGTTTTGCTTTGCTCCAGCATCCGTCCTTTATGTCAGTTTTCTTTCCCAAGAGTAGGGCCGGTGAAATCTCTTCCTGCCCCTTTCACAGGTTGTTGTGGAGTCCCTTGAATAGTCCGTGCAAACTTCTAGTGGATTATGAAAAGTGACTAAAAAGCACCCTGTGGTGTCGGGCAGTCGGTGTGTCAAGCCTGTGGCACCACACTTGCTTCTGATCAGGAATTCCCTTGAGCATTTTGAGTGACTTGCTCGGTTTAAAGTCTTTACGTGAGGAGGTGCCCCACAGAGGTGGGGAGAGGCCTGTTCTCCCCTGCAGAGAAGGGAAGAATGCATTGCAGTGGAGCAAAGCTCGAGGAACCGAGGGTCAATTGGGACGCCAGGAAGCGCTTCCTAACGGTTAGGACCCTGAGGGTGTGGAATGGGCTTTCCTGGGAGGTGGTTGAGGCCCCACCAGTGCGGGTGTTCAAGGATAGGCTGGACGTGCACATGGTGGGCATGTCATGAGCGGAGTTGGCTGGAGCCAGGGGTCAGACTAGATGGCCTGAGAGGCCCCTTCTGACTCGCTCTGTTTCTGTGTTTCTGTAGATAGCCATGTTGAGTGCTGTATTTTTGTTGGGAAAGATAGGATCTAAAATAATACAAAGGTTTTTGGCAGTGGTTTGCAGTTTGACTTGCAAGTTGTTTATGGGTACAGAATTTCAAAAGGGTCAAAAGGGTCTAACAGTCAAGCTTGAACAGTCTGCCTTTAAGAGAATCCTTCCCATATCAGTTTGGGTGTCAAGCCATCTGTGAGTGCTCAGCAGCCCCTGGGTCTAGCCCAGGATCCTGGATTATGCTCTAGGGCAGCCTTCCCCAACGTGGGTCCTCCAGATGTATGGGTCTGCAGCTTCCAGCATCCTCCAGCCACTCCACTGCATCTGGAGGATCCCAGGCTGGGGAAGGCTGTTGCCGAGCACCCCCCCCCCCCCCCCCCGCCTCGTGCATGCTGAGAATGTGCCTTCGATGGTGCTTAGGACTTCGCTCCTGCAGTGGTGCGTTGCCAGGAAATGGTTGGCGATGGACAAGCTGTCTCCTTGCTTGACTCCTGTCATCCTGAAGGAGCCCCTGAAACTCCACAGCAGATCCAGGGGCATGAATCAGAACTATTCCTCGGGAGCCCTCAGTGTATTTTTCACCTTGAAGAGAATCGGTAGTATTTTAGAGCTGAGAAGCGTTCCGTTGGACGAGGGGCCTCCGAGAAGGGGGACAGCCCCTGCCCTGGCACGGCTCGTCTCAGCTCACGCCTGGCCTTTGCTGTGGTGGCAAAGCCCCAGTGCCCTGAGAGTCTGGCTGAGCCCTGCCAGCCCGTCTGGCCGAACGCAGAGGCGTGTCCGCTGCATCCTCAAGTCGGCCTGCCGTGCTGCTTTTTTCTGCACAGCATGTTGAGTCATGCGCTTTGCACCTGCTTCTTTTTGTGGCGGCAGCCTTCAGTCGGCTTGTCTCTTTGCAGGGGAGTTCACGCATGAAATGCAGGTTCGGATAAGGCAGGAGATGGAAAAGGAGAAGAAAATGGAGCAGTGGAAGGAGCGGTTCTTTGAGGACTATTACGGGCAAAAGTAAGCGCACTGTGTTTTTTGAATACCGAGCAGTGTGGTCTCCCCCAGAGTCTCAGCAGAAATTTTTCAGGCCACCCTTTCCTACCCTTCGCTGTATTTTCTTTCTCCAAGGATACAGCTCCAGGCCTACTTAATTAAGGTTTGCCCTTTCTCTAAACTTTTGAGTTGAAGGGACATCCCTGTAACACTCTTAATTTTCATTTGCTTAGTAAGAAGCCAGTCTTTTCCCAGCTATTTTTAGAATTGTATTCAGAATCGACCTGCTTCATGTTTAGACTCTGGGGCCGCCTCAGCATATCTAGCTGATAACTTGTCCCTGCATTTGTCACCATGCACCAGTGGGGAGCCTGCCTTGAACAAAGCAGTCACCAAGTGAGGGCACGAGACTCCCTGGGCATTTGCTCCTCTGCACCCCATGCGGAAAACCCCCGAGATCTCCTGTTCATACTGAGGGGGATGTGCAGTGGAAGCTCTTCGAAGGTTATGCCCGAGAAGCGCTTGCTGAAGTGTCTTCACACACCGGGGGCGGGCGGGGGGTTGCCCTGGGCCCGGGCTTCAGCCAGGCCTTCCTCCGGTGGTGGCGGCAGTGATGCAGTGTCTCTCCACCAGGAGCTGCCTGCTAACTGGATTCTGTGTCACTTACCCGCAGGCTTGGCTTGACCAGGGAGGAGCCCCAGCCGCAAAACTTGGTGCCGGGTGACACGGAAAGCAAGGCGGCCCTGACCGCCCACAAAGAGCCCTCCCAGGTGCAGCTTGGCCCAGTCACCAGGCAGCGCGACGGGCACCTCAAGAAGCATTCCCTGCGGTGCCGGACCCGGAGGAGCCTCTATAAGTTGCGGGAGTCCGAGCCAGCGGAAGCCGCCAGAGAGGCGTTGTCTGCAGAGGCAGATTCCAGTGGCTGTGGAGACACGAAGCCGGAGGCAGGCTTGAACAAGGGGGGCCAGGCGTCCCTGGCGGCCGAGACGCCACCGGAGGCAGCCAGGAACCTGAGCAAGGCGGGAGAGGTGCTCTCCCTGGCCACGGCTGCGGCCAGAATTCCCAGCTTGTCCCAGGAGCCGCAGGGCCAGGAGTCCAAGGAGCAGAAGCGAAAGTGCTTTGAGCAAGCGGCCTCCGCCTCCTTCCCCGAGAAGAAGCCCCGGCTTGAAGATCGTCAGTCCTTTCGTAACACAATTGAAAGTGTTCACCCAGAAAAGCCACAGCCCACCAAAGAGGAGCCCAAAGTCCCACCCATCCGGGTACGAGAGAGCCCCGTGCCGGGGGGAGGGGGCCGGCCGGCGGCCGTCCCTGGGGGCTGTGCCATCGCACACAGCTGGTGCCAGCGTGCCCCCGGCCTGAGCGAGCGGGGCAGGGCTCACCTTCCGTTTCTAGGGTGGGGCTGGAGGGTCGATGAGGACAGGACGGGCGTGACGCAAAGCTCCTGGCCCTGCCGCTCTCTCGCCCTCTGCGCACGCTCTCGTTTTAGAACACCGACGGGGCCTCTTTGGCAGGCGTGGGTCAGCTCCGGAGGACGGGGGTGCTGGGCGAGGGGGCCCGGGGGCTGCAGCGCCCCTCTTCTGCAGGCGCCCCGGAATACTGAGCGCGGCGTCTCCTGTCTGCTTCCCTTCCAGATTCAGCTTTCCCGCATCAAACCCCCCTGGGTGGTTAAAGGTCAGCCAGCCTACCAGATATGTCCTCGGATTGTCCCCTGCGCAGAGCCCTCCCGCCAGGACGGAGCTGAGGCCGCAGCCCCTGCTGACTTTGAGGCCCGTGCTCTGCAAGGCCGGGTCCAGCGAGAGGCTGCTGCTCCTGCCGCCACCATTGGAGGCGGTGGCGGGCCGGGAGGAGGCGGACGGTGCACAGACAAAGGCGGCGGCAGGATCCAGCAGCCCGGCAGCCGCCCCAAGTGCTGGCGATCGAAGAGAACTCGCGGCAAGTGCGTGCCTCGTTTACAGCGAGCACAGCTACTGCCGCCTCCCCACCTAGGAGAGGAGGCCAAAGCGGGCCTGCCCGCCTGTGCAGGGGGGGCCGAGGGCGAGGCTGCAGGCGAGCGGGAACCCGGCCGCGTGTCCGCAACGGCCAGAGGGGCCGCCCAGCTTGCAGAGTCCCGGGAGGGCAGCTGCCCAGGTGGCATGAGGGCCACGCTGCCCCTGGACGGCACTGCCGTGGGGACGCTGGCAGGCGATGCCAGCCACCTCCCGGCTGACCTCAGTCAGGGACTGTCCCCCTGGGCCGCCTCCCGGGGGGACCGCGATCGGGAGGCGGCAAGGGAGCCCCCCTCTCGCGGCCCACCGATCCGGGCCTTGCTGGAGCACTCCCCACTGGCCCTGCTTGGTGGCACAGGCAGTGCAGAGATGTGTGACGGCGTCCTTCTCAATGGCGGTGGCGCGGCCGGGCAAGGCGCCTGCTGCAGCCCTGAGCTGCTGCAGGAGAGTGGCGGGGGCGACCCGACTGCTGGCTCCGGCCCCGGCTCTGCGCAGCTCGCTAGAACGGTTGGGATGGATGGGTCAGCCCCGCCGTTGCTGGCGGAGCACCGGCAGGGGAAAACCGCGCCCAGTGAGCTGTGCAGCAGTAGCGAGGACGCGGCTTCTCCGCCAAAACCGGCTCCGCCGTCGGACGGCCCCAGTGCTTCGTGTGGCAGCCTTCCCCCGTGGGAGGTGGTGCTGCGGATAAGAACCGAGACGGCCAGCCCGCAGGCAGAGGAGCGGCCCGGCTCTAGGCCCGGCCCCTTCAGTGACGAGGAAACCCGGAGCGTGCTTAGTGAGACAACAGAGACGGCATCTGACTCAGAAGCTGAGTCCACGGACGAGAACGTGGAGCTGGTCCAGGAGAACCACAGAGCCACGAAGAAAGGGGGTGCTCCTCCCAGGGGCTCCATGGCGCGGTATACCGGGATCGAGTCGAAGAGTCCTGGGAACGCTGGCGTGCTCGTCTTCCGGAAGGACTTGCCTTCAGAGGCAGGGGGCGCTGGCCTCCGTCAGCCCCAACGGCAGGGACCCCAGACCACCGGTGAGCCTGCTCTCCCCGCCGAGTCTGGAAGCCCGGAAAGGCCTGTGCCGAGCGCCCCCCAGCCCTCGTCCGTAGAAGCAAGCAGCCCTCTCATGATGCAGCTGCTCAAGGGGAACCTGCCTCTGGAAGCAGCTCTTCCGGGGTCTCTGGGCAGCACCAAGGCGGCGGCTGGAGCCTCCCTGCCCGACCGGCCCTCTGCCCAGGGCCCTTCGCCTGCGGGGAGCAAGGGCGGTGGCCTCTCGCCAAAGGCCCCCCACGATGAGGCGATGGGCGTGTGTGGCCTAGTCAGGAACGGGTTCCACGTGCCGCGGTCTTTGAGGGACTCTTCCCAGAGGCAGCGCACCACCGACCCAGCCCTCCTGCCTGCAGAGGGGCTGGAGAAAGGGCCAGAGTGCCCCGAGTGTGGTCCCACGCCCAGCCCGCTGGACCAAGCAGCGAGTGCATCCCAGAAGCCAGACATGCCTGGCGGGAGAGCGGGAGCGTCCCCTTCCTGCAGTCGCCACAACCAGAAGGAGCCGCCTCCTGTTGCTGCTGCGGAACCCATCACCCCCGAGAGCCCAGACAAGAAGCCCAGCGCACTCGCAGGACGCACGGTGCCTCCCGGCCCGAGCCCGTTGGGTGGAGATCCTGTTCCCAAGAGCCACGGGGCGTGCGGGAAAAAGGTCTTTGGCTCTGGCTTCACTGCTCGTGCACAGCACACCGGCGCCCTGGAGCCCTTCCCCATCGTGGGCATGCTGTCGCACAGCAAGCCAGCGGCCCCGCCCCCCCGGAGCGCCCCGCCTGGTGCTGGCGTGCCCCCGGCCAGGGACGAGTGGCCCCCGAAGCAGCGCGGTCTGGCTGGGGGCGGCCCCGGAGCCGAGAGCAAGCACATCCTGGCTGCTGCGAGCCCAGCCAAGAGGCGCGTGGAGAAGGGGAAAGACGCCTCGCCCAGTCCCGCCGAGCTGGTGGGGCACCTGCCCAGCGTGCCCCTGGCTAGGGACTTGCCCTTCTTCAAGTTGCCACGGGAGCCAGGAAGGGGGTTCACCCAGCCGCTGGAGCCTTCCTCCATCCCTTCTCAGCTCAACATCAAGCAGGCCTTCTACGGGAAGCTTTCGAAGCTGCAGCTGAATTCGGCCAGCCTGAATTACTCCTCCAGCACGCCCGTTTTCCCCCGAAGTCTTGCGGGAAGCATGATGCCGCTGGGCCACAAGGTGAACTTTGCCACGTCCCGTGGCGTCTCTCTCTCTGCACAGATGTTTGCTGACGGCAGCAGCATGGAGGAGATCTCTCTGCAGTGCTCCTGCAGCCTGAAAGCCATGATCATGTGCAAAGGCTGCGGGGCGTTTTGCCACGATGACTGCATCGGCCCCTCCAAGCTCTGTGTGCTGTGCCTTGTGGTAAGATGATGAGCTACTGCCCCGAGGGGACGAGCTGTAAATTTAGTGTGTCTGTTTGGAGAACGAGGATCCTGGAACCTGTACACAAAATATAATTCTGGTCATAATAGAGGCAGTGTTAACACAGTATGTTTTGGTTTTCCTGCTAGAGTTGGCAATTGGTCACGGGGGCGGTCCGGTTTCGGAGCATTTGTCCCTTGTAGGAACTGCTGCACATTTGGCCTGCTTCAATGCCCTCCCAGGCACTGGGGGTTGTGCCCCATAATCCCCTGCAGGAAGGAGGGGCGAGGGGACGCCTCCTTGGGAATGGGAAGCAAGCCCCATCGTCTGCGAGGCAGAGCGGCAGATGTCCCACTTGTTCGAGTGGAGCAGGGCTCTGTGCCCCGCTCTCCCTTCTGTCGCCTCTCCCGGACTTGTGGGAGTGGAACGATGCTTTTGGGGCCCTCCGTGCGGGGGGCGAGCAGGACATCATGGTTGTGGGCTGCACAGCAGGCATGCAGGAAGGGGGCGGCCACGTCTCACCTGTGCCGGAGCCGCTTGGCTCTGCGGCCGGGAGCGGGAGCCAGCAGCAGCCGGGGAATCGGGGCCGCCCGTGCAGCGGGCTGGGCTGCACGCGGCTGCCTGCTTTCTGAGCAGTGTCATTTTTAAAAAAACTATATATAGAGATATATATAATTTTAAACTCTTTGTTCCTGGGTGTAAAAAGTGAAATGGTTGGCTCCTATACGTACCCTCTATGCATCTGTTCGATCATGTATTTATATGTTGTACACAGTACTGGCCAATTCTGTAAATTGATGTTATGTACATAAAGGATGTTTTTTTAATTCCTTTATTTTTCAGGCTGCAGCAGTATTGCATTAAAGTGGTGTTGATAACGAATCGCTATCCACAGTCAAAGCTGGTGTCTTCGGTCCTGCCCTAGGCGGGGCTGGCTGCACCTCGCGGCTGCGGCTGCCCGTTGTCCTGCCCAGGCGGGCTTGCTGCCTTGAGGGGAAGGGGCCCGTGCTCCGAAGGGGGGCCTCGCCCAGCTGCTCAGGCATCGGCGCGTTGGATTTTGTCTTGCCCCCATCCCTGTCGCTCTTCGCAGCAAGCACCTCGACCCTAGTCTACCTGGTGTGAGCAGGCAAGCCAGTGTTACACCTTTGGAAAGTGCCCGTTAGCAGTTGGTTTTCCTCGCAAGTGTGGGGGAGCCAGAATTTCCATTTTTATTCCAGTGAGTGAACAGTGAAGGTCTGTTAGCTTCCTCTCGCCCTTTCTTTCGCTCTTACCTACCTCTTTCCCTGAGCAGGCACCTCTCTTTCATTGTAGGCCTCCTCACTCGAGAGCTGTTTTGGGCTTCCCCTCCAAAGCAGTTTACTCTTAATCAGTGGCAGCTTTTAGCAGGAAACGTGGGAGAGTAGGGTGAAGTGAACTGCGGTATTAACGGCGACTGAGCTGATGGTCTGAAACCTGCTTACCAAAGATGGGGGGCCCAGCCGGGCCCCCTTGCTCTGCATCCTCCAGGGCCACTATTGTGTACAGACTGATGCCGGTCTGGTTGGGAGGGGGGTGGGGAGTCCTCTCTGATGACCCCTGATGTTGTATGTCCCTTGTGGTATTGGAAAAAAATAAAACATTTTGAAAAGCTGTACCTGTACCTAAAATCTTCCTTTTGAAATGGCCTCAGTTCCATGTGACGTGGGTGAAGAGCCACGACCGAGGCTCCCTCAACGCTGTGGGTGGTCCTCCCCGGAAATGGAGGAGGATTGAAACGGCAGTGGGAGGTGCATCCCTTGGCCGGGTTTCTTGCAGCGCATGACGCTCCTCTTTGCGGCCGCCCGGACTCTGGGCAGCAAACCCAGGCTGCCTGCACCGTGGCTTTGCACCGCATCTGGCAGGCTGCCGCCTCCGCACTGGTTCCGCGGACCAGCTGTCCCAGGCAGGCGGCCTCAAGCTCTCGCGGTGCGTGTTGGTTCCCGGCTTTGATGCGGATTATGGGATGCAGCCTGTGACAGCACGGGGAGCTTCCACGCTCCTTGGGCTGCCCGAGATCCCACAATAATCTGAAATTCTGTATGTTAAGCAGGAGTCCCAACACGCTCGCCTCCCCAGGCTGAGGCGAGAGGACCCCTCCTCCAGCCAGCAGGGCCGGGCGACCACTCGACCCCTGCCCCATCGGTTGCCACCTCGGAGCCCTTTGCCCCCTGTGAGCCACTTGGCCCAGGAGAGGAGGGCCCAAGCGAGGGAATGACTCCCCTTGCAGAGGCACCGCGCGTGGGGCACTGCTCTGGCTGCAGCGCAGGCCGGCTTGTCGACCGCACCATCTTGTTCTAGCTAGTTTATTGTGTCTGGCAGGTTGACGCCGTAAATGGGACGGATATTTATGTCGATGGAGCTGCAGCTGCACCAGGGGGCTCTGCTCAGTCGGGCTGAAATGCAGGAGTGTGCCTTCCCGGACTCGCTGGCCACGGTCCTTTCGAGCCTGGGCCAGGCGGGCTGCCTGCTCCCCAGAGGGGGCATCATGCCAGGTGTGCGGCGGCCATGGAAACCGCAGCCAGGGTGGCTGACTTGCCCTCCTGCGTGGGCCTGTAGGGGGCCCCTGGGAACCAGGGCAAAGAAGCCATTGCAGCTACGTGGAAGGTGTGAGATGCGTTTTGTTATACAGTGTTTATTAAGTAGATTCAGTCTTATAATATGATATACAGACTCAAAAAAATCCACATACTTATGAAATCAGTGCATTTAGCAAGTAATACCATGGATGGAAAGAACCGCTTGATTTAAACAGCTCGTTGGTCTTTAAGTGAATGGGACAAGGAGGTTGGCCTGTGCTACTCATTTCACAAACAGAACAGAATTAAGTTGCATCACGTAGAACAAACACACGTTCTAAGAATTAAAATATTAAGCCACATTTACTGGAAAAACCCACTGTATATAACACAAAAGTCTCTCCATAGCACACGGAGGAGGAAGTGCCCATCTGCTTAGAAGAGCCACAGGAAGTTGCATAGGTGCCTGTTGGGAAGGACGTCTTAGGAGCACTCAACTGGTTCGAGCAGTGATGCATTACCTTCTCAAGCTGGTTTTAAGTGCCATTTGCTTTCTGTGTCGCGTCTCTGGGAAAACGGGTGGCTCTGGAGTCGTCCCGCAGTGGACTCCGGGCGGGCCGGTCCCTGCGGGGGCCAGTTCCTCGCCCTGCCCCTCTCGGCCGTGCTGCCCGGCCCCTCGCGCGCGCGTGCCTTGGCGGTTCGGGGGCAGAAGACCGTGAATCATCCAAGATTCAAATGGTGAGTGAGCTCCCGGCTCCCGTGTTTTCTCTTCCTATGAGAAATCTGGATGGTGAGCTGGCCTCTGAAGGAAAAGGGGGGTGGCTTGCGTACATCCCATTTTCCTTCCAGTACATCCCCGGAGCGGTTTGTGTGGCTTTTGTTTATCAGGATACAGGTGAGAGAGTCTTTGTGGCTTTACTAAGCAGATGAACAGGGGTGAGGTTTGCCTTCCTCGCCACGGACGGGTCTTGCAGAACACAGGGGGGGTGCTGGGAGTTCTGTACATGTAAACAGTACACTTTCACTGAGTCCAAAGTCAGGAGCAAAAAGTACAAAGGTTCACATTGGTCTTAGGTACATACAGGCGAAGAACTGAGCCGTACAGCTCTGAAACAACCACCAAACCAAGCTTTCTAAAGCACCACTAAATTATATAAAAATCAGACCATGGACAGGATTGTAGTTGGTATTCTGGTGAAATCGCTAGGCTAACCTTGTAAAAAGTTTTACAAAAAATTAGAAATCAAATTTTTATTTAACCCTCTGAGTTCAAAGCAGCATTTCTCGTAAAGGGAACTGGTACTAAATGTCATAGCCATCTAGGAAAGGGAAATGGCTTGGGGGGGGGGGGGCAGTCATTCCGCTTGAAACCTTTGGCCACGGGCCAAAACGCTGCTATGGGGAATGCAAGATGGCGACCTTCTTGCTCAGTCTTTTTTTATTATTATTATAAGAGAAGACCTGCTAACTCAAAAACATTTTCCTTTTGTTGGAGAATGGAGAAGCCAGTGGCTTCATGTCTGTAAGACTAGGCAAGCTGGCCTTTGGCAGAAAAACAGGTCTCTGCTTACAGGGATCAGCAAAGACCGGAGATGTCCTAGGATGAGTCAAGTCAAGCTACAGTTCACAAAAATGGCTTCTGTGATCCACATATCCAGTCACAGAGGCGCTCCTTGCCGGAACCCCAACCTGGCCAGGTGCAGGATGTGACCCCGGTGGGCTTGCCGTCGGCTCTTTCGTCCCTTATCAGTCTCCAATGTTCTACCGGTGGTTTAAAAATCAAGAGCAGCAACTTACGCACATTAAGACAAGTTCCAAAGTGATCTAGTGAGGAGGACTCGAATGATGCACAAAGGGACCGTTTACCTAAGCAGTCTGTTCTACTCTAAGCCTCTGGGTAACCAGCCCCCCTCTCATGGCTATGTGTTCCCGGTGGCGCCCCCGGCTGACCAGAGGCGACACGCGAGGAATTGAACATCGGGATTTTAAAGACAGCGATTGTCTCTGCCATTCTTTTAATGCTAAGATTTTCACAAAGGGGGTGTAGTAAGGGTTTTTCTACTAGGGCTGTTCTTGCCAGTGCCTCGCACAACAATAAATATTTACACAAAATCAAAGTGGGAGAAGAGCAGCACACCCAGACTGTGGTCTGCTGGGGAGAAAAACAAGGGACAGTAAGGTTGAGAGGGCGACGGTCAGCCATGGGGCTAGTCCCAGCCTCCCCGAATCCGAGGGGCTCCCTCGGCATATTCAAAATTCAGAAACAAGGATGCTTACTAGGGCCAGCAATTCTTGTGTGCAGCAAAGCCCTACTCCGATGGGGAAACAACAGCCTGGCGATGAACAGCAGTGACTAAGTATTTCCTCATGAGAGGCTCTGCGGTAGTTTGTTCCTGAGAACACGTTTTGTGTAAGGTGTGGCTTCAAACTAACAGCCTGACCCGAGCCAGCATGGATGAGTGCGGAAGGAAATTCTGCTCGAGCAAAACTTGCTTCCCGCTAAGTTGGTTTTGGAACGGAGTGCTAAAGTTTCTCACCTTGTGGAACAAGGCGACCGAAAGCTAAACAGACGCTCAAGGGCAGGGAGACGAGAGCCCGGCAGCCTGTCCTTGGGAGGTTTCCAAGCGGGGGGCACGCTTCTCCCTGGCGTGGCAGGGCGGCCCGGGAGCCATCGCCGCGGGCCGGCGGCCATCGAGGTGGAGGGGCCTCGTCCAGCCCGCGGGCCGGGGGCCGCCTCGCCCCCGCCCCCGCGGAGAGCTGGGTGGCGGGGCTTCCCTGCCTGAGCGCCCTGTTCCTGATTTTAGCAGCACTGGGAAAATATTGCACTGAGCAAAAGCAAGTGCAGTACATGGGCCAGGCGGGGTGGGGGCGGGAGGAGGGAACAAAGCGGCTCGGTCGCTTTCCGCGCGCGGCCTGCTGAGCTGCAGAACGCCCCTTTCGGAGACGCATCGCAGGATCGGCCAGCGGGGAGACGGGCGCTGCCTCCGTCGGGCTCCGGCTCCGGCTGCGCTGCCCTTCCCTCTTCCACACGCTCCCCACTTGGGTGGTTCGTGCAGCTCCGTCTCCGGCACACCCCGCGGCAGGAGGGTGGCCCCTGCAGCGAGGGGCCGGCCAGGTGGAGGGGCCTCTTCCCCGGCCCCACAACTGCTGCACCGGCAAGAGCAGATTCTGGGGGGGAACCGCAATGCAGAGTGAGGTAGAGTGTGGAGGAGGAGAGCCAGGCAGCGGGGGGCTCGCCGGAGGGCCTGCAGGGTTTCCACTGACGTGAAGGCAGCGAGTTCTTGTGCCCAGCAAGGCTGGGGCCTTGGCATGAGAGCCCGGAGGCGGCCCGAGGCAGTTGCCAAGGGGCCGCTGGGCAGCCGAGTGAGCAGAGCGACAGAAGGGGGGCCCTGCAGCCGCCCCACTTGCCCGCAGGCTGCAGAGTCCACCTGGCTCATCCCCACCTCCAGCCGCCGGACGTGGCAGGGCGGGATGGAATGTGTGGCAGTGCAGTTCTTGACCGCGTCCTCAGACAGACACACAAAGTGGCAGATCTGTACAAAAGCAAGAACCCTTTCTCAGAACAAAAATAAATTAGGGTGGAGCGGGAGGGGTCTCGGGAAGGGAGGGTCCTTTTCTCAATAAATACGCATTTCCTAGCACGCGGAAGAGGCGGAGGGGTGGGAGGAGGGGGGCTTGGAGGGGCCGCCGGGCCCCACAGAGCAAACGCTGTGTCTGGAGCGCCTTCCCACCCTGGCCTCCCTGCTCCTCCTCCTCCTCCTCCTCCTCCTCCTCCTCCTCCTCCTCCTCCTCCTCC
>JAIXND010000771.1:1915873-1953517 GCA_023646645.1 Varanus salvator macromaculatus | reverse complement strand
CCTCCTCCTCCTCCTCCTCCTCCTCCTCCTCCTCCTCCTCCTCCTCCAAACAACAGCCCTGCATCTCTCCAGGCGCGGTGGAGGCTCTGGCGCAGGTGGGCTGAAAGGCAGGTGCTGGGCCCAGGCTCCTCGGCTGAGAAAGAGCAGGTCTTGGAGGATCCCACCTCGGAGAGGGAGAGAGCCTGGGCCAGGCCGGTGGTGGCTGGTAGGCAGAGGAACGGCCAGTCCTGAGCAGATCATCGAGGAGGGCCTCGCGCGGGGTGGGCAGTGTCTCCGGGCACAGGGGGCCCCAGGCCGGGGGGGCGCAGTCAGTTCTGCTGCAAAATGAGGTTTTCCAGTTCGTCTGCAGAGCGGAGGAGGAAGGCGGCGGACTCCCGGTAGCCGGCGATCAGCTGCCGCACTGCGCTGATCTCTGTGGGGCTGAGCTGGGCGGCGGGCACCCCCCTGTTCGTGCTGTTGGCCGGGGCGGTGGCGGCAGGCGTGGTGCTGGACACGCCGCTCTTCATGCTGAGGTCAGTGGGGCCTGCGGGCAAAGAGCGGGGTCAGTGGGGCAAGCGGCGCCCCTGGATCCCACCCTGGGAGACTGTGGCCCCCGCCCCGGCACCTGGGCAGCCAGCTTGCTCCTCCGGGAATAATGCCCCAGGTCACCTCGGGACTTGAGACCAAAGGCGGTGACGTTCAAAGTCGGGAACGATGGGACTGTTTCAGCCAGCCGTGCACCGGCGATTTCAGCACAAGCAACAGGCACAACGGGGGCTGGAGCGGTGGGGGGGGCAGAGCTGGCAGGGGGGGGCACTGGCAGGCACGGTGGGCAAAGAGGCTCTCCTTCCGCAGGAGAGGCCGGAGCGGAAGAGGCCACTCCTGCCACGCTCCCTTGGCAGCATGGCTAATCCGTGGGGAGGGGGGGCTGCAGCACGGGCGCTCCTGGCTGGGGCTTGGCCTCTGCTGGAGAACCGCTTGCAGCACGGCTGGAGGGGCATGCGCAGAGCCGCCCACGTGCCGCACCATCGCCGAGGAGGCTGCGTCGTGTGGGCTTGGGCTGCTGCTTTGGAGGCCTCGGTGGGACCCCTCCCATGCCAGCTCGGGAGGTGGGCGAGGGGGAAGGCCAGCAGAAGCACGGAGCAAGCAAGCAAGGCGGCCCCCAAGGCGGCAGGTCCTGGCCCCGGGGCTCCTGCAAAGGAGGGCAAGCCCCTCCCACACACGGGGAGCACTGGAGGGCCAGCCACCTGCGGGGAGGGAACGGACCCCCTGCCCTCGCTCAAGCGACTGGGCTTCAGGGGCGGAGCTAAGGGGCCTCAGAAGGGATGGGAAGCCTTAATCCCGGAAAGGCATCGTCCAGAAAACACACCCTCCCCGTGAGGACAAGCCAGGAGCTGGCGCTGAGCGGGGGTGCCTCCTCCCGGCCTGCGGGGCGTGCGGGATGACGTTTCCCCCTGCAAGTCTTGCCTGCTGGTCCACGGCAGTGGGAGACCCAGCCGGACTAGAGCGCATCGCGCCAATCCAAGCAGAAATGCGTGGAATTGGCATAGAAACACCCAAGTAAGCGCCTCTCGCTGCCTGTGCGAACGCCGGGCAGGGAGCAGTGAGGCCGGAAGGGTCCCAGGCAGGGGCCGTTCTAACTCGCAGCAGCAAATACCAGGCAGCACTGCTGGCCTGAGCAAAGGTGTGCACAGCTGTCTGCCCGCAGCGCTGGCCAGCGGCTCCCGCATCACGGGGAGCGCAGTCCGCCTCACAGCAGTCCTACCATCGCCCGCTTGGTAGCCTTTCCGGCACCACAGGGCTCTCTACAGGTTTTGTTGCAGGGGGAAACTGGATTCCCGGGGGGGCTTGAGAAGGGCCCCCAACTTAAATGACCAGCAGGGACTTCCATGATCCCCCAACATCTCCCGAACTTGATTTCCCTTATGGTGCCCTCCCGGGTTGCTCGCGGCGCCCACGAGAGAGGCAGCTGGAGCTGAGCCTGGCTAAGGGGGGCCGGGCTACACGCCCCTGCCCGCATGGCAGCCCGGCCCCGGAGGCCCTCGGGCAGCGACGGCCCCTCACCGTTGCTGTGGTTCCCGGTCTGGAGTGAGGAGGCGGGCTGCAGGCTGCCGGCCAGGTTCCCGTAGCTCCGGTAGCCGTAGCTGAGGCTCCCGTTGATGTAAACAGGATCTTGGGAGAAGGAGGACGCTGGCAGTGAGTAGGACGCGTGTGTGACGGCGGCCGTGTCCCGGGAGTGCGGCTTGTCCAGGGCGACCGGCTCATCCTGCAGCGGGAAGGACAGAGAGGGCCGTCCGTCAAGGCAGGAGCCGGCCTCACGTGGCGTGCCAGGCAGCGTGGCCCGAGGCGGACTGAGCCCCGGGGGGAAGGCGGCCCTCCGCCCAGGGCCTCACAGCAAGCCCTCTTCTTAAAGCTGCGTCCCTCCCACCCGTTTGGCTCATCCCAGAACAGCAAAACTGCGTCTGCCGTGGAAGGGAGATGCTCCGACACCCCGAAAGCTTCTCCATTTTCTGCACTGACATCAAAGAATTTAAATGAATTGAATTGCATTAGTTGTAACCTCAGTTTAGGTTCTTCTCTCTCCTTTAATGGAAACTACTGAAACAAGTTAGACCCTTTTTGGACGCCTCCATGGGAAGCATTAATGGAAGTTTTCCCCACATGCCACCCTTGCTGCCGAGGGTTTTCCGCGGTCCGTGCAAACGGCCCACCTGCGACGTCTGGTAGATCTCCAGGCGCATCCTCTTGGCGGCTTTCCTCGTCTCGCTCTCGCAGGCGGCGGCCAGGATGTTCTCGGCCATGGCGGAGGTCAGGTGTGGGGGCGTGGGCCTGGCCTGCGGAGGGAGCGGGTCAGTGGGCAGCCCAGGCAGCGGGCCAAGGCGCGGAAGTGGGGCAGCGACGGCAGCGGGCGGGGGCAGGCAGGCGCTCGGGGCACCCAGGCGACTGGAGGGGGAAGACCGCTGGGGGCGCGGCGGGGGGTCTCCCACAGGGGAGGGCAAAGGGAGCGTTGCCATTCGCTTTCAGAGGCTGAGCCCCAGGAGGCGGAAGAGAGACCCAACACGAGCCCAGCATGGCTAGGCTTGGGTGGCGCGGGGGCCAAACAGGCCCGGTCCCTGCTAGCTGAACCCGGCGTGGCAGAGCGGCCGGTGGGGCCGGGGCCGATCCGTCCAGCCTTCCTGAGTGACAACCGGCACTTCGGCTTGTGCCCAGAGGCAGCCTGGAAGCCACTGAGGACGAGCAGCATCCGCTTAGACCGTGCGCTCCAAGCGCAGGCCCGGCCGAGACCATGAAGGGCGCCTCCTGCGTCCCCTGAAGCGTCGGTCACTTTCCCAAGGCGGCCTCACGCAGCAGTAATCCGACTCGGATGTGGCCAGAGCATGACCAGCAGCGGCCCCACCTGCGATTCCAGGGAAGGTGCTCCTGGTCATGCCCCCTCCGCCCCCGCAGGCTTCCCAGGACTCGCACGAACTCCCTGGCCACCAGTCTCCTCCGTTTGCGATATGCCAGCCAGTGCAGGAGGAGTTCCACAGGTGACCAGGTTCCTCCTCCGGGGACCTAACAGCGTGGGGCCAACTGGGGGACGTTGGGCCAGTCGCAGAGTCTCAGCCCAACCTACCTCTCAGGGTTGTTGTGGGGATAAGAGTGAGAGCTGGAGGAGGAGAATGAGGTGAGTTGCTTTGAGACCATAGGAAAAAGTGGGACAGAAGTCTAACAAATCAATAAAATTAGAACGGCTCTCAGGGTCCATGTCAAAAGCCACTGAGAGGGTCTGCCTGAAAGTTGGGCTTGCAGGAAGCTTGCGTGGCTCAAACACCTCCCCTGGCAAGGCCTGTGGGACGGGGGGCTGCGCTCTGCGGACAGGGTCCGTGCCAGACCCAGGACACCTTGCGGCCAAAAGTGCGCCACCCCCATGAGAGCAGGGACCTCGCCTGCGGAGGAGGGAACCCGAGGGAAGGGCCGGGGGGAAAGGAGATGCGCCCCGACGCTGGGGCCGGACGCAGGCGCGCAAAGGGCAGAGAGCTCACCATCTCCAGGCCGTTCTTCTTCATGCGGCGGCAGGATTTGAGGTACGTGCGGATGCGTTTGCGAGCTCGCTCTTGGAATTCCGGGAACTGCCGGCTGCAGGATTCGATGATGGCCTGGATCTTCTCTTTGGGCTGCTTGGAGATGGGGACCATGCGGTCCAGGTTCTCGTCGACAAAAAGGCGCACAAACATCTGAGGGAGCAGCAGGGGACCCGAGGTCAGAGAGCCGGCCGTCCGTCCGGGCCAGCGCCGTCGTGGCGGAGGGGCAGGGGCTGGCCCGGGCCCCGGCCGAGCAGTGCCAGGGACGGATGGAACCTGGGCCCCCTGCTGCTGGGGGAGAGGCCTCCCTGGGGAGGGGCACAGCTCGGGAGGTTGCCGGGGCCCCCCGCCTCCCACAGAAGCACCCCGGGGCCCGCCGTGCTGCACTCCGCTCGTACATTGAAGGCCTTCAGCCGCTCCGGGTCCATGCCTTCCGAGTCATTCATCTTGTCGTTGTCCTCGTGGTCGTCATGGTCGTCGTCATCGTCATCTGCAGTGGGAGCCCTGCCCACCGTCAGGTCCTCGGGACAGCCGCTGACCTCGGTCTTGACCGAGTCGTAACTCCCGGAGCTGTACGGAGGGGACTGCGGGACAAGGCCGGGAGTCAGCGCTTTGCACCCATCCGCCCATCCGCCTTGTGCGACCTGCAGGGGGCGCTGAACGTCCCCCTGGAGGCAGACCCCCTCCCCTCCCCTCCCCTCCCCTGAGAAGACAACCCTCTGCCTAGCGACTCCCCCCTTCAGGAACTCGGCGAAGGCTCTGTGGCCCCATCTACCTTGCAAATGGGAAAGGGGAGGCGGCCCCTGCGGGAGCTCTCCCAGCAGCCCGGGCATGGCCCAAGAGCCGCCCCAGCCGGACCCGGAGCCCGAGCAGAACGCCCCGGTTCCCTGGGGCAGTTCCTGCACAGCAGCGACCCGTTCGGCTACCTTCCTCCACACAGACTGCAAGGTGCTGGCAGCTCCTCGCCCACCTCCCGCCAAAGCCACTCAGCGCCTGCATGAGCAGGGCCACGCCGGAACGGTGCCCGGCATCCTGTCTCCCGCCGTGGAGCCCGGTGCCCCGTGGGAAGCCCATGAGCAGGGCTGAGGGCAAAGCGCCCTCTTGTGGCCGCTCCACATTGCTGCACCGGGGGCATCCTTCCTCGGCTCCTGAAGCCCTCAGCCTGGGGCTCCCCGAGTCTCCTCACGTCCCCGGGCAGCTGGCTGCCTTCGCTTCTCGGGCACCGGGGGAAGATCAGGCTTGGCACCAGCCTTGCCACCCGCCCCCTCTTCCCCCACTGGACTCTCCCAGCCCCAGCTGCGCCCCCGACTGCCTTGGCGGCTGGCTGGTTTTGCTGGGGAGGAACCGCCCCTCCCTGCAGCTGCCCAGCGAGCCCCGGGGCCAGCTTGGAGCTTTCCCTCCCAGCGTTTCTGTCGTTGGCTCCACGATGAGCACGTGGCCGTGACAGCAAGGGAAAGGTTCCGGCCTGGGAATCGCAGATCAGGCCACGAGACCAGGCATCCCTAACGAGAGCTCTGGACGCGCCCGCAGAATCGCCTCCACAGGGAAGCCAGGGGGAGCAAGCCCCCGTGCAGCTCCTGCCTGGCGGGGGCCAGAGCCGAGACGGGCGCTTCGGCCGGGCAGGGCCTCGCCCCAGCTTGGCTGGGATTCGGCCGGACTGACGGCCTGTGGCACAGACGGGTCACCACGGAAGGTGTGGGCCCCCGGCCAACTCTCTGGTCAGGCAGCCTCAGGGGCACCGGGAGGGCCCGTGCCAGCCTGCCCCGAGCGTTTGTGCCGGAGGCAGCTGGCCCATAAAGGTGCCCGCCACAGCAACCGCCTCCACCAACGGCCTGCGGGCAGCCAGCTGTGGCCTCCCCAAGCAGCAGGGTCCGTGGCCCCACTGGCCGCCACGATGGCTGCCGCGGCTCAGTGCCTGTGGAGAGCCCGCAGGCCCGTGGCCCGCCCGCTCCTGCCCCCACCGTGCCCGCATTCTGCCCCCGTGTGGCCCAGCCTGCCACAGGGCACCCCCTCGGCAGGCCCCTTCCTCGGACGCACCTCAGCTGTGCTCTTGGCGCCGTACTTGGTGCGGCTCCGCAGGCCGTCCGCGCTGCAGCCGTCCGGCGGGTAGGAGGGGTTGGCGTGGGGGGGCACCAGCTTGTCGCACAGGTTGATGGGCTGGTCCTCGGACGAGATGCTGAAGTCCATGGGGGCGGCGGCTCCATTTCCGTTCATCTCCGGGTAGGCGGCATCCCCCTGGGTGCTGCTGGAGGTGGAGGGGTTCAGGTTGGAGGAGCCGTTCCCGCTGCAGCTCTCCGAGGAGGAATCGTCTGCAAGAGAAAGCGGGTCACTTCGTGGCACGCGGGCGGGACTGGGCGGTGGGGGGGGGCTGCCTGGCATGCCCCACAATGCTCCCTTCAATAAGAGGGGGAGCGGATGCCATCCGGACCCCCCCCCGGCTGGCAAGAGCTGAGATGGGGAGGACAGGATGGGCGCTGGACCGGCCAGGGAGGCCCCCTGCGTGCCCCCTCGCGAAGGCACTCAGAGGGGGAGCACGCGGAGGCCTCTTCCCTTCGGGGTCCACCGGGCACGCCACAGCAAGCGTCCACTCGCAGGAGTGCCACAGGCGCGAGCCCACTCTGGCCTCCCCGGACTAATTTTTATCAGCCTGCCTTGGGGACGTGACTGGCGCCTCCCCCCGCAGACAACGCGGGAGGGCTCCTGCCCTCAAACATGGCCCCTGGGGTTCAAGGAAGCCTGCTGAGTGCCGCAAAACACAATTAAGTGCGATGCGCAGGGGGTGGCCACGGGGATGGGCCACGGCGAGCGTGGGCACTCCCCGTTCGGCCCTCCGGGCACTGCCAAACTCGCCCTCTGCACGCTCGCCTCCCCACTGGGACCGTCGTGAGCGGGAGGCCCCGGATGGCGGGTGGGCTGGGGCTGCCAGTGAGCGAGCGAGCGAGCGAGCGCCCCCCCCCCACAGGCCCAAAGCCTCGGAGCGCTGGCCCACTTCCTCGGGAAGGCCACAGCTGGCGGGGGGACTGCGGGACTCCATCTGGGGAGCTCCCTGCTGCCCCCCCAGCCTTGTGGGGAGAGCAACCCTCCTTGGCCCCTCGGGGCCACGGAGGATGCATCTGCAAGGCCGAATCGACAGAGGCGGGAGACGGGGGGGGGCACGACGGGGGGGGGGGGAACGGCCTTCCCGTGGGGCGGGCTGGCTGCGCTAGTGGAAACTCAAGCGGAAGACAGGAAGGGAGCTGAGGCAGCCCCCCCTCCCCTGTGCGGGGCTCACCCCATCCCTGGAGGGCTGAACCAGTCCGGCAGGTTCTCGGCATTGTTCCAGGGACCTGAAAAACCTGCTCGGCCAGACCGAGGTCCACAGGCCAGGCCCTCCGCCTGCTGGAGCGGGGAGGGGCTCTCCGGGCACTTCGGGCATGCTCAGGCGACGGGGGTCGTCCGCCCCCACTCTGGGGCCACCGATTCCGAGTGGGGCATGTCATGCAGCTGGCCTCCCCCTCGCTCTGCTCCAGCAGGGCGAGCAGCTCGCACAGGTCAGCCACCAAGCGGCCACCCGGCAAGAGGCGGCCAGCCCGGCTGCCTCTGGCCCAGCAGGCTGGTCTCCGGCGCCCTGGTTTCCACCGAATTCTCAGCCCCAAAGCCACTCTGAGGCCCCAGGCCACACACTCGCTCAGCCTCAGTTCCCTGTGCCACCATCCCCTTCTCCCCCTTCCGCCGCTGCTCCCCAGTTCCCGTGGAGATCACCCATGCGCCGTGCCATGCCTCGCCTCGCCTCCCTGGCCCTGGCACCCTTCGCCCCGGGAGGTCTTTCCCTGCACACCAGTGCAGGGGCCGGATGCCACCCCACACGGGCTGCCTCGGCCTTCCCCACAGCCCCATGGAGGGGAGGGCAGCGAGCCCTTTCTCCCCCTGGGGGCACCGCTGAGGGGATCCCTCCCACGCCCCCTTGCACACGAGCCCCAAACCAGGGATTCTGAAAGCCTCCAGAATGTGCGGCACCCCATTCTCAGCGACATGCGGAGATGGAGAGAGATCAGAAAGCGGGGCTGGGGGGTCCATGGTGGCAGACCCCACGGCGAGGGCCGCCTTGAGGGGGGACCACTGCTTCGCAAGCCCCTGCTCTCCCCACGGCACACGCAGGCAAGCTGGCCGGGATGCCCCGTGCTCGGTGTGCCGCCTCTTCCATTTTGCGCCTGGGTCTCCTGGGCCTGCCCTGAGAAGCTGCGGGGGGCAGATTTCCCCAGGGAGGCGGCGAGGAGGAGAGCCGGGCTGGCTGCTGGAGGGGCTGCTCCTCCCTCCCCCTGCCCGGCTCCCTCCCGGAGGCTCCCGGCTTTATCCACTGATGCCTCACGGAGGATTAAGGAGAATTATTCCCGGCCACGAAGGCGAAGGGGGGGGGCGGGGGGGCTGGCCCGCCCCGGCATCGCCACAGCAACAGAGCCTCTCCGCGGCCGCGGCCAATGGCAGGCCTCTCCTCGGGCCAATGGGAGGGCGCGTGGGCTGCCCTGGACCGCTCCGTGGATTAGCGGCGGCCCCACGTGGCTGCGCGGATGGCGCATCCGGGCAGCGTGGCAGCGGCGGCTAATCCCGCCCGGCTCAAGAGTTCCCTCTCTGCAGCAAAAGTTGCCGGAGAAGATTCCCTGGCACCGTTCCCGCAGGGCTGCGCTCTCCGCGGCCAGGGACGCTCGCGGTGGTGGGAACGGTGCAGGGGGCGCGTTTCGAGCGGGGAGCGTCTCAGACGCTGGCGAGGAGGAAGCGCAAGGACGCCACCGGGGCCCACCGCCCGTTCCCAGCCCGGTTCCATAACAAAGCACCGGAAGGGGTTACTTTTAAATAACCGTTTGCAATCCAGAGCTGGGGCTTTCGGGTTCAGAAGGGGTGCGGGACGGAATGCTGCTCCAGCGGGGCAGGCGGGAGCGCCTCCGCGACTCAACCAGCTAATCGCTCCGCATGTGTGCAGGAAAGCCGGCTGCATCCCACAGGCTTCCTGCAGGCCTGGAAGCAAACAGGCAGCGAAAGGAGCAGCCGGACGGGATGCCGGGCGGAGAGGGGAAACGCGACTGCCGGCCGGCATTATCTCCCCACCAGAAAGTGTGTGTCTGTGTGTGGGGGGGGGCCTTCCATGACATGCATCCACTTGCGACATGCATTGCCTCGCCTTTCTCCTCCAGCGTGAGCGGCGCAGGGCCTGCTCCACGGCCGCCCACCTCCGCCTGCCCACGGAGCACCCTCGTGGCGGCGGGGAGGGCAGCCCAGCCTTCTTCTTCACGGCTTGGGCACGGCAGCGCAGGCAGCAATGGTCAGATTTCAGAGGACAAGGAATTGGGCGGGAGGGCTGGTGCCCCGGGCGGCAGCAACAACGCTGGCCACCTGGGTGGGCCGGAGCTGGCCTGAGCGCAGCAAAATGGAACTCCGTAGGGATCATGCCGAGCCCTGCGCCTGGGAAAAGGGAGCCACCAGCGGGAGATACTTGGCTTGGAACGGCCGCACGTCACCGGCGGAGTACGAGGCAGCCGCGTGATGCGGCTGCAAAAAGGGCAGCCGTGATTCTGGGTTGCATTCAGAGCAGGACGGCTTCCAAATCGCGTGAGGCCCCAGTCCTCCTCTGTCTGGGGCTGGTTGGGCCCCATTGTGAGAGCTGTGCCCAGTTCTGGGCACCACCCATCCAGAAAGATGCAGGCATGCTAGGAGTGGGGAGTCCAGAGGAGGGCAACGCGGATGATCCGGAATGAAAGACCTACGAGGAGAGACGGAACGAACTGGGCGGGTTCAGCCTGGAGAAGGGAAGGCTGAAGGGAGACAGGATAACACTCTGCAAGCCAGGCCATCACAAAGAGGAGGGCCGGGACCACCCCAGACTGCAGGACACAGAATAGCGGGGTCAAGTTACAGGAAGCCAGATTGCACGTGAGTGAGGCTAGATATCAGGGGGAAATCCTGCTTGCGAGAGCAGCAGGGCAATGGAGCCTGTGACCGGGGGTGGGGGCACTTTGGAGGCCCTCGATGCCACTGGACGGCCCTCTGAGAGGGACGCTTCAACTGGGATCCTGCTCTGCGCAGGACGTGGAACCCGATGGCCCTCGGGCCCCGTCCTGCTCTGCTGTTCCGTGATCCAGCCCGCCAAGTGGGGGCGGCCATCTCTGCCCGGCCCCTCTCTGCTTCGGCAGCTTCCGGTCGGCCGCGAAGGCTCCGGCTCCCCATGCGCCAGGACCCAACGTACGAGTGGCTTATCAAAGCGTCTGCAAGAGCGGGCTCCCCTGGGCAAAGAAGCGTGCCGGGCCGTGCAAGCGCACAGAACCCAGTGCCGATTCCGGCGTCCGGCAGGAGCCTGGTGGCCTGAGCGGTCCCTTCAGGAGCGTCCAAGCGGCTCACCCTGAGAAGGAAAGCGCAGCTCCCTGGGCTGAGCATTTCCAGGGTCGGAATAGGCGCAGCTGCTCGGGCCTCGGAGGGGCTCCTCACACTTCCAGGGAAGAAGACTTGCCCGCTCTCAGCCCTGCGGGCCTGATTCCAGAAGGCGCACTGGTGCCCTTGGGAGAGGTTGTGCGGGCAACGGGGCTGCGATCCAAGCGGGAGAAGGGAGCCCAGGTCCTCGGCTCAACACCACTGCTGCCCGCGCCACTCTGACGAGAGGGGTCCAGCCCGGCAGCAGGCGCACATTGGCTTCAAAGCCCAACTCGGCCTGGCCGGGCGAGGGGGAGGCGCAGGAGGGGAGGCCCAGCAAGATGGCTCTCAGAGGCCACGGAATGGTGGGGCGGATCCGGAGCGGCATGCTGCCCTTGGGCAAGTGGCCGGCTCTGTGGGCCACCCCTGCAGGGGCAGGGGCAAGGGCAGGGGCAGGGGCAGGGGCAGGGGCAGGGCAGAGCAGAGCAGAGCTCTTCCGAGATCCTGGCCAGCAACATTCGCTTTGCCGGCAGCAGGGAAACAAAACCTGCCTTTGACTCGGGAGAACAATGTGCTTATGCAACCGCCGTGGCCCACGGAAAACCCCGCGCAGGCGGTGGGTCCTCTGTGGCAGCCCCACCAATCGCCGCCCACAGCTCTCCGGGGCTGCAGCACAATCCGCCAATCGCCCGTCGGGATTCCCGGGAGGGGCGTCTGGCCGAGGGCCGTGTGTCCCCTCCTGCGCCCCTGCAGGAACGTGGGCTCAGGGCTGCCTGGGAGGGCCAGCGGGCAGACGGGCAGGGCGAGACGCCGCTGCAGGCCGGGCTCCTCGGGAGCTGCAGGGAAGGGAAGGCCCCTCTGCCTGGAGAAGCAGCCGCCCTCCTGGCTGGCTGCGGGCCGGGCCAGCTTGCAGCAGGCCCCCCGCAGCGCCCACGCCGCCCGCCCGAGGAGCAGCCAGCGAGACGCAAAGCGCCATAAATTATTCACTGGCAAAGGATGGGAGCAGGCAGGGGGGCAGCGCGGGATGAAGGCTGGGGCCTCCGGGGGGCCACGGCTGGGGGAGGGGAGGGTCCCCAGCATTAGCAGCGGCACCAAGCAGCCTGGACCACCGGGCTGCTGCCCCAGCAGCAGAGGGGGAGGCGTGGCCCACTGCCCTTCTCCCCGCAGGCCGCCTTCCTGCGCGATGCTCCGACCTGGGACCCGGCCGGCCTCCCCCGCTGAAGCCAACCTCCTCGCACAGTGGAGAAAGCCCCGTCCTCTCCCCCCACGGGGGACGTGGCAGGACAGAAGGCTGCTTATCGTGCCCCGGGCATGGTGGGGGGAGAGGGGACAAGGCCGCTCTGTCCAGGCACGTCGTGCGTGTGAAAGGTGCCTCCCCGTGCCGGTCGCCTGCCAGCCCCCCTCCCCCTCCTTGCCGGGGCTGCTGCGGCCGCCTGCGCCGTTCTGCCAAGGAGGGGCACGGGCATCCCACTGGCAGGCGCCCAGAGCCCCGCAGCCACTCTGGTCCTCGAGCCTCCCTGCACGGCACGGGATGCCAGGACCCCCTCAGCCCCCCCAGCCACACAAACACGCTGACCATACCAGGGCAGAAGCGCAACGGGGCTCTTCCAGGCACAGGCAGGGGTGCAGAAGCTGCGGCTAGCGGGAAACCGCATCCCACGCCCTGGGATCCCTTCTCCCGAGCCGCGGGGTGCGCACTCGGGGGTGCGCGTGTTCGAGAAGCTCTCCCTCGCCCTCGGCCTTCTCTGCTCGGAGCTGAAGCCCAGGAGCGAGAGCCGGCGGGGGCTGAGCCCCACGCCCCACTCCTGCCCATTCCCGAAACGCTCCCGGGGCGCCTCTGTCCCGTGCAGCGCTGCTGATCCTGCTCTGCCGAGCCCCCTCTTCGCCAGAGGGCGAGAGTGCCCCGTGCTGCACAGCGCCGTCTCCTCCGTGTGCTTTCTGTGCCCTTCGCCCCCTCCACATCTCCAGGCATTCCAAAATGCACAATCCTTCCTGTTGTTCGCTTTGCTTCTGACGGCCATCAAGTTTTCAAAGCGAATGCGCTTGATTTGGGCTTCCTCTGGGCCCAGACTTCGCACGCCGGGGGCAGAGCGCACGGCCTGCTCCTCAGAGCACAATGGGGAACTTCCGCACTTCCGCCAGGCCAGGGAAAGCACGGGATCGGAGACGCCTGGCCCAGCCCGAGGGGAACAGCAACCGCGGCTTCTCCCGAGATAGCAGGAAGTTGCAGGAGAGCAGGCAGGCACGCAGCCCCCTGCCCCGAAAAAGACTTGGTGAAAAAGACAGACTGCTCCCGCCCCCCGGGAAAGGCAGCTGCAACGACGCAACAGCTCCACAAGCCACTGCCCGAGTTCTCGGAGGTGCCGCGTGGCCCTTTCCGTGGGCCATTCCTGTGGCACTCTTGCCGGCCCCACGCCCGCGTCTCGTGCACCGTGGTCCAAGGAGGGCCCACAAGATGGCTGCCCCCCCCCCGCCTTCACCTGTCTCCTCTCTGGCCTCCCGTCACCACCCAAACCTCAGCCACCGAAACAGTGTGCCGCTCATGCTGCGCAGGCCGGCTTCTAGGCCCATCTTCCGGCGCTCTCCTGTGAGGCCTTTCACCTTCCCTTAACACCCATCTATAAAATTGCATGTGATTAATTCTTTTAAAGAAAAGTCCGCTCAACATTTCTTGCACTATGCACATGGCAGCGATTCTAAAGGCAATTGTTTGGAAGCAGTTCGCTAGCACAAGAAATGCTGCAGACGGGCTCCCACAGGCATGCGGTGGCGGCGGGGAGGGGGGAGTTTCTGGGCTAGGCCAGGAAGAGCTCCCATGCCTGGGGCACCAGCGGTGTCCCTTCCGGGACTGAGGAGACCCGGCCAGATCGACACACGCCCTGCAAGCACCGAGGCTGGAGCGCCACCGCGCACCGTGCTCTGGACGGCTTGTTGGCCCTCGCTGGCTTCGGCAGCAGGCACAGCTGCTCCGGGGAGCACCATCGGGCGAATCAGGGCCGCGTGTGGCCAGCATGCCCAGCTCGCGTGGCACCGTGGCAGCTCTGCGAGCAGGGTTGCTCTGCTGGCCCGCGGGCCTCGACCCGGAGCGCCTGGCGTGAACACCACTTGCTCTCCGGGTTGTGAAGCTTCCTTCCCCAGAGACTTCTCGTGCCACATCCACCGCCCCAACCGGCTCTGTCCCGCTGTTCCAAAATTGATAACCAAGTACTGCAGCGCGAGGACCCCTGGCCAGGGGGGTGGGCAGGCCATTTGCCTTCCTGCCCAGCTCGGCCGGCCGGCCTTGGCCTTCTCCTGTGGAAGGCGCTGCTGAGTGAGCAGCCGCCCTCGGTGTCGCTCGGGGTGCCACCAGCCAGGCCTCCTGGGAAGACTGTGTGGGAGCAGCTGTGGGCCGCCGGTTCTGGCACCGCTGCCCTCTGACTCCCAGGTGGGGTGCGCCAGGGGCTTCCGGGGGGCTGGCCTGGGAGGGGATGCGCCCCGGGCAAAGCAGCGTCTGGCTGGCCCTGCGACCAGGAAGGGTACGTGGCCCAGGCTGAAAGCGTGAGGGCCGTAAGGTGGATGGGAACCGGGGGGTGCGGGGGGGTGTTCTGTACCGTGCTTTGCTCTTCCATCCCTCGGGACGGACAGGGCGAGGGATGTGACGACATTTTCGGCAAAACGGCAGCAAACGGTGCAAGAGGCCGGGCCCTTCAGGAACGTTTGTTCTGAATGCTGCCCGTACCAAGTTTTACCAAAGCAGAGAGACTCTCCCTGCGTTCTCTCTGTGCACCCGGATTCTGTACGGTATGCGCCTCACAGAGCAGCTCTGGTGGCATTTGGGGAACCTTTTCCGGTTTCCCACGTTTTGCTGTTTTAGTAAAGACAGACAATTGAGACAAAATATATTATGCCTCAATTGTCATGCACAACCAGAGGGTCCCTGGCCAAGTCTGGAGGACACATCCCAGAAAGGGCCCCCAGACAGGATATATTCGGGGGTGCCCAGGGCGGTCAGCTGTCCAGCGACCCTCAGCTCTGTGCTGCCCCCGCCCTGCATGCCCGCAGCCCCCCAGACTGCCCCCTCAGCCCTTCTTTTCCCTGCAATGTTTTTCTGGAATTAGTGACTGCACTCAGTGGGAGCTATGCAACCTTCCTCCCTTCGTCTGCAGATTGCTGTCTCATTATTGCTGTGACTTAAGTTTGCCTTGAAACTTGCTGTCCTGAAAGCAATTTTATTGTCCAAAGGCAGTATAAAAATACATCTGGCTGATCTGAAATGATGCGCCCGAGGGAAGCCAAAAGCCATTTCCAGGAAGGCCACACTCCTTAGACACGCACGGAGGCTGGGGGGCGCCAGCGGCTGCAGCCCAACACATCTGGAGGGCGCCCGACTTGGAAAGGCTGGACTGGATGAGCCGAGCCGAGCGTCACCTCTGTGAAAGCATGAGCACCGGTTCACACCTGCAACCGTTCTGGGATGACGAAGGGGAGACCACTAGCTGCGCGGGGTCACCGCTCCCTCTGAGCCGAACTCCACCATTTGGAAGCATTTGCTTTGCTTCCCTTAAACTGCGCTGACGATGATCCGTCTCACTCCCAGCGCTGGCTTGCAAGAGACCTGGCGAACTAGGGCAGGAAGGGGCCGGCTTGGCCTTTCCTACTAGCCCTGCCCCCAGGCCCCTCTCCGAAAGACCCCCCTCAAATCCTCCACTGAGAAAGAAACACCAGGCGAATTATGTCAGTGGTTAGGATCTGCCACGGCTGGCTGGCAGCAGGCCGCATGATGTGCCAGGAGCAATGGGGGGAAGTGCCCCCATGCCGTGTGGGGGCAGAGCAGCCGGCAGAGCCAACTGCGGCCCCGCCGGCCAGTCCCCAGCCCCTCGGCCACGGCCTCCCCGCGTGGCGGCAGCACCAGCTCGAGCCCCGCAGCCCTCCGAGGGGCTCCCAAAGCGCCAGGTCCCCAAGCCCCGCAGGGGCGCCTGCCCGTGGAGCGCCCCCCCGGACCTTTGCCGCCTGCCGATTGGGCCCGCCCTGCGCCGAGGGGCCCCGCTGCCCGTCCCACCCCCGGGCCGCCCTTCTCCGGGCCACAGGGCAACCCAAGCAAACTGCCAGGAGTGCCTTCCCCGGCCCCCCCCCGCTCTTTTCTGGGGGGCGAGGGAACCTGGCCGTGCCCCCAGTCCCCCCCCACGGGCCGGCCTACACAAAGGGCCCTTCTGCTCCCGCACGGGGGGGGGTCCTTGCCCCCGGCCCGGCCCAGCGCCCCCCCCCCCCGCCCGGCCGCCTCCGCACGGGGACAATGGAGGATTCAGGCCCTCCCGGAAAGCAGAACAAGAGGCCGTCCGGGCTCTGCCCAAACGCCATGGAGACGAACTTTGACCCACGTGCCTCGACTTCCACCCCCTTATTTGCTCTCAAGAGCTAACAAGTTTCGCAGCGCTAACACAACACCTCCGACGCGCCCCTGCCAGCTCACCTTTGACCCCGCTTAATTACCTGCAACTCCCCTCCGGAAATGCAATTCCCGCCTGCAAGCCGTCCACGCCCCCCACCCCCAGGAGCCGCCCGGCCCTCCGTGCCCGTGCCTGTGCCCATGGGGAGCGGGCGGGCGGGCGGGTAGAGGGCCGTCCCACAGCAAAGCTGGCCTTGCCCGCCCCCAAAGACCCCTTGCCCGAGCCCCCGGGGCATTTGCTAACCTCCAAGTGTGGGGCAGCAGCAGCTTTCGCCCTGAGACTCGCCCGACAACAAAAGGAAGCGCTGCAGCAGGGAGGGATTTTCCTTTAAAAGGCGCATTTTGGAAGCGGGGCTTCCAGCTAAGCCACGGGATGTTGTGCCTGAAGTGGCGTTTCGCACAGCGGAGCCCTGGCAGGCGAGGGACCCTCCACCGGGCACCTCGAGAGCAGGCAGCCCCCGCCCGGGCGCCCGGCCCGAGGAAGCCACCGCATCCGGCCAGCGCCCTCCTGGATCCTTGCTTTGCCCAGCGCCGGATGAGTCCCCAAACGCTCGCCCGGAAGCACCAAGCACAGCCCCAGCCGGCGAGGGCGACCTTCAGGGGAAGCTGCCGCGGCTCCGCCTCTCCTTCCCCGCTTCCTTGAAATGCGTAGCTGCAGCCTCCGATTAGATGCTCCATTTGGCACATGGCCGGGCACACCAGGCTTGTGTCTGGGGGCCTTCCTTGCCCCCACCTCTTTTGCAGAGCAGCTGCAGGCCTCCCGATCACAACTGGGGTGCAGCCTGCCGGGGGTGGGGTCGACTCTTCCCCCATGTTCTCCCCCCTCCTGCGAGTGCCTTCCCCCCGCCGGTCTCTGGCGCCACCACGGCACCGTGTGGGGAGGCTGCATGGGGAGGCTGCCCCAGGGAAGGGGAGCCCCCCCCCCCACGTGCCCTCTCGATCTGCTCCAAGCCCCAAGAGCACTGCTCACTCTGAGAGCCCACCCAGCCACAAGGACTGTCCCATGTCCAGAGAGGGATGACGCTGCCCCCCCCATCAGCGGCTTCATAAAGCCAAATTCCGCCCTCAAAGGGTGGCCGACGTGCTTCCAGGCTGCGGAGCTGGGCAGAGCAATGGCATGCTGGGTGCCCCGGGTGCCCTCGCCTCCCCGGCCCAGTGGGCTCTCCTCTCCCAGTCTAGGAGCCGTCCCTCCCAGTTCTGCCATCTGGGCTGCTTGCCCTGGAGAAAGCCGGGTGTGGGGGGGCTCTCCGGAACGAGCCTGTGCGCAAGTCGCCGGCCACCCCTCCTGAGTGGTGGGCTGCAGCCACCGGAGGAAACGGACCCGCGCCCCAGGGGGTGTTCGGCGACTGCTCAGTGTTACTATCCAAATGCCGGGCCTGCGCAGCGCAACTGCCTCAGCTTTGGCACGGTGAGGGGCGGGGGGGGCTCACTGGGGTCGCATGGAGACCCCAGACAAAGCGGGGCTGGAAACAGACAGACTTGCTCAAAGGTGCTGGAACCGCCGGGGCCTCTGTGTTGCTACAGAGAGCAGTGCGATGAAACGTGCCGCCCGGGGCGCTCTTTGCTGCTCACAGAGGAAACGGTCAGCACCGCCCCGCTCACACCAATCACCTGCATCCTGACTAACTGCCAGCGTCCGGAAGCAGCTTCGGGGCCCTTCCAGCGGCCTTCCCTGGTCTGCACGACGGCTTTGACCAGGCCGAAGCAAAGGGAGGCACTGGAGGAGGCGCCGCGGACTGTGCTGCAAGATTGGGGAGCCACCTTGCAAACACTCCGCTGAAGGTGCTTTTGAAAGATCCCCGCAAGAAGAGAACCAGCACATCAGGGGATGCCCTGAGCTGGAGAGCCTCTCTCTTGCTTGCTGTGTTTTCAGCCTGCGGCGAATTCATTACACATGGGGCAGCATGTGTGTGTCCCACATACAGCCCGAGGTGACACACTAGCTGCATGGGTAGACCGGAGCGTAATTCAGCACCTCAGGATGGCTAATTCAGAGTGCGAAGGGGAGCCAGGCTGCAAGACTGCCGGGACCGTGCTCTTTCAATGCCCTCTGACCTCCGATCCACCCTGTCATGCCAATGAGCCCAATCTTTTTTTCCTTTCAAACAGTTCCTGAATTGCCACACGATAAGGAGCAGTGGAGACAACCTTGCAAGGATGTCGCCATGCTGCAGGCAGCCCGAGAGAAGCAGGTGCGCCCCTTGTGTGGGGACCCCGAAGGCCCGAGAGCCGAAGCACCCCGAAGGCCCTCCGCGAGAGCTGCCTGACCAAAATGGCGCCATTATGGCCCAGCGAGCCCCGAAGAGGCCTCCCCCGCCGCCCCCCCCACCCCAAAAGGCAGGAGCGGCCACTCACCATCCTCCTGGCTGTGGATATTCTGTGGGCTGCGCATCCCTTCCTCCTGGTTTGGGCTCAAACTGGAGTTAAGATGCTGGTCTGTGGACATCCATGTGGAATCACTCATGTCAAAGTCCTCGCTGCTCACCGACGTCTCATCCTAGAGGTAGGCAGGAAAGGGTTAAGAGAGGCGAGGGAGGGAGGGAGGGGCGAGGAGGCCCAAATCGTGGCTCCAGACTTCCCCAACACAGCTCATTTCCCGCTGGGGCTTCCTGTTTGAAGACAAGAAGAGGAGGAATGGCAGGGACTGCAATTAAGGGCCATCAGGCCCGGCCAGCCGGCTTCCAGGGACAGATGGCCTCTGCGGTGCCTGGCATTCCCCGTCTCCCTCCGCGTGGCACAGCGCTGCCCGCAGCAGCCTGGTCGCATGGGCCCTGCGCCTGGGGCACCGCCGAGTGCCCGCATGGCCTGACGCAGACGCCCAGGCCTGCTGGCAGCAGCCGACCGACAAGCCGTGCCCGCGGAGGGGTGTGTGGAAGGGAACGCTGCCACGGACAGCACGCCAGGCTGCGCACCTGTCCGGAGAGTCTGGGCTCCACCCATCCGCCACTTTTTCCTCAGTTCACATGACACTCACCATCAAGGCAGCACCTGGTTTATGTTCCCAACCACCCCAGGAGGTAGGCAAAGAAGGGCGCACCTGCGCAAGGTGACCAGGGAGCTTCCTGGCCAGGTGCGCATTGGACCCTGGCTCTCCCGCCTCTTCCCACAGCACCACCAGTGCGCCAAATCTACCAAGTTTCCTCAGGCTGCCAAGTGAGATGGGAGAAGTGCCCAGGATATATACCTCCCCCCCCCGCACCCCCCAGAGGAGGGCAGGACAGCGTCACACTGATTTGGCCTCTCAAGCTGCACCTCCAAGAACTGCGAAGAATAAATAAAGCGGGGGAAGGTCTGCATTCTGGGATTGATGCACAGCGCAGATTCATGCGGAGAGGGTACCAAAGCATCAGTAATGCTTCCACATTGCATGGGGGCGGGCAAGGAGGATGTTCCAAGAGCTTCTGCAGCAAAGCGATGCCTCCGGGACACGCAGCAAACGCAGGCCCAATTCTATTGTTCGCTGCAGCGGCCGCTCTGAGTGCAGCCGATGTGCCGGCTGGCATGTTCTGCAGGGGGAAACCGCCTGGCCAAAGGTCCAGCCTACCCGCTAAACAGCACCGCTGAGACGTGGGTCTCCGAGACGCTCCTCCCCACACGGCGAGCATCCTGCCTCGCGGTCCGGGGTTGGGAAAGGGAGATGGTGGCACCAGGGGAAGGGTCGTGCCCACACCTGCCGGACCAGCAAGACGATCCCTCAAAGGGAGAAGTGCACAGCACACCGAAATACGCGCCGCATCTCTCTGAAGCTGGGAGCGGGGCCTCGCGCCCCAACCGCACAAGCTGGGAAACTTTGGAGCCACGCAAGTAAAATTGGAAAATGCCTATAAATGCCCCCATTAAAATGCTATTAAAATCCAATTTAAGAGATTATTTTTTCTGATGGTTATACACATATTTAATGCTATTCCTGCTGTTCCAATTGCTCCGTGCGCGTTATTGCAAGAACCTTACAACTCTGCAAGGGGGGGGGCAGTTTGGGGGCAGGGGGAGAGAGCGCAGCAAAGGGCCAGCAGCTGATGGCAACCCAGCGAGCTGAGGCATGTGCCCCCGTGCCAAGCCCTGGCTGAGGGGTCCGTGGTGCACAAAGGCTTTGGCTGCAGGGCACATCTGGGCTCCCAGCCACCGGACCTTGCTGGTGAAACCACAGGTACTCCACCTAGAACAGGGGTGGGAAGCCCAGACCTCAGGTGTTGGCTCTGAGCAACGGACCCTCGCCGTAACAGCCCGAAGGCGAAAGAGGCCGAGAAGTAGGTCGCCAAGCCTTTAACGCAGGCACTCTGCGGAGGGGGCACAGCGGCAGACAATGACGCGCACGCATGGGGGCGCTGAGCTCTCCCCACCGCCTGCCATCTTCACCTGCGTACCCACAGCCTTTCCTGGTCCCGGTTTTTGAGCCTGCCTAAATCCCAGGTGAAAAACGGAGCTTTATCTGTGACAGCTATCCAAAGCGAGTGCTCCCACGAATGGTGCTGCCTCGTGTTGTCGCCTCTTCCGAGGAAGACATGCACAAGTCGGGGCACCTTTGGGGTGCCGAGAACGGTGTGACTCGCCCCCCGCTTATTGCGAGCTGAGGTCGCTTGGACCTTCGGTCACCTTTGACAGGCCGTCTTTTGACAGCTGTCAGATGCCGCCCAACAGCAAAATGGGCTGGGCCTGCGGCCTCTGTGAGACAAGGTCCGGGCCGGTTTCCCTCCCGGGGTGCCCTGTTCCTGCACCCACGCTGCTGCCGGCGTCTCTGGGCAAAACATTCCGAAAAATAATTTTGCAACCATTTGCAAACAACAAAGAGGGACAAAAATCCTGGCAAACACAGCCAGCTCCCCTCAGGGGCTGCCTCCCAGCTTTCAAGGTCTGCAGGGCAGTGGGGTTGAAATAAAGCCAGAGCGACCCTGAACAGCCCAGGTTCACAGCAAGGAGTGGGGAAGTCAGTGCCAGGGGCCCACGAGCCCCGTGGCCGGAGTGGTAAGGACTCGCTGTTGCCCGTGCCATTGGTCGCTCCCCAGGTACCCACCCACAGTGGGGTGGGTCACCTGGGTTGGGACAGCACAGCATACCCCATCACGGGTACGATGGTCCCTGCCAACACCCCATGGGCCAGTCGCCCTGCGCAAGAGGCCAGCCACCTCGGTGGAATCGCTCCGATTCTCGTGCCAGGGCAGCCCGTGGAGGGCTGTAGCACGTGACAGGTTGCCGACACGGCAACACACCTGCTGTGGGCCTCGCAGCTGCATGTGCACAGGTGTTTACAGGTGCCATTCCCACAGATGGGGCAGACATCCGTTCTCACGCTGCCCTGGCCAGGGCCAGTCCGTGCGTTCTCAGGTCCCCAACGCTGAGCACGGCCAGAGGCAGAAAAGCCAGCTGGGATAAGGCCGGCCCCTCGTGCCGCAGAGCCCCCGGATCTGCCAGGGGGAGATGGCTCGGCTCGGCGTGCTTGCCCTGCTGTGCAGGCCAAGCCCTGCAGAAGGGGCCCGGCTCGCCTGCCCGCGTCCCCTGCTCGCTGCAGGGAGGGCAGACTTCGTGGGCACCCTCTTCTCCCGCAGCAGAGCTGACGGGGATCATATGCCTGCGCTTCCTGCTGCCCTTTCGGCCGAACAATGTTCTGTCGGCAGGTTCTTACTTGCTGGAAGGGGAACAAACACACCCTCTCAAAGGTCGTGGAAAACTCTGCCTGGCATCTCCTCCGCGCTTCCTGCGGCATCGATCGCATTCCCGTCTCCCACTCGCCCGCTGCCTCTCCCTGCTCCCTCCTTCCTAACCTTCACTGCGCTTTAAGACACAAGCCTTGGACAGCTTCCAGAGCCGGAAAGGTCAGCCATGAGATTTCAGAACCATCCGCGTCGCTATAAAGGCGCTTGTTAAGAGGCTGAATGGACGGAAAAGTGGAGGGGGCCCCCCCGGAAGGCCCCTGCGGCAAGGCTGGCAGAGCCGGGCTTGGCGGCCGAAGCAGCACCTTAGCAGGCTTTCTGTCCCTCCCCTCCCCTCCCCTCCCCTCCCCTCCCCTCCCCAACGGACCGGCAGGCAGACCAAATCCCCACCGTGGGCTGGTCCCGCTGCCTGCTCAACAGAGACTTTCTGCTGCGCTCGCTCGTCTCCAATTTAGGGCAACCGCCGCTCAGAGCACTCCGGTCCACCTCAATCCACAAATTAACATCCAACTGTGGCCAGCCGGGTAATTTAGGGGCACTCTTAGACAGGGACAGGGGGAGTGCACCCCTCGATTTGCGCATCTGGCCGTCAGATGTGCAACCTCCAAACATGTTCATTAGGACATGAAGCCACTCACGAATCCCCACACCACTTCTGTCCTAATCTGCTTTTAAAAGAGGTTTAAGCCAGGCACTCTCCCACTATCCTGCAGCAGTGAGATCCATGCGTGGGGCTGGAAAAACCCCAGAGCCGGGATGATCCAGGATCTTGGCCAGCCCAGGAGGTGGTCCTGCTGGCCACTCTACCCACCCACCCGCATGGCCCGACGTGGTCTCCCCACTATGACAAGGAAGTGCTGCTTTTTCACTTAGGGAGCGCCAGAGGAGTGCCAGGATCCGGCTGGGGGCCCCTTCGGCCCGCCAGCTGCCCATGGAAGTGCTCTGATCCTGGAAGGCGTGCACGGTCACCTGGACTAACAACCGCCGGCATCTTTCTCCTCCATGCGTGTGCCCTTCCCCTTTTAAAGACACTCATACTGGTGGACCTCACTGCCTTTTGGGCGATCTGAACTAGGTGCGGTTTGAGGAGGCCCTTCCTGGAACTCCCGCCGATAATCCACTTCACAGGACGACTCCAGGTTCTAGCATGACGAGAGAGGGAGAAATATGGTCTCTTTAGGAATGGCTATGACGCTTATTATTTCTGTACTGCCCAGTAGCCAAAGCTCTCTGGGCAGCTTATAACACATAAAATGCAGCATAAAATGCAAGCCACAATAAACACATCATAAATATCACCATTCAAGATTTAAAAGCCAGATTTAAAACAAACATTAAAAACCGGGAATAGCTTACACAGGTTAAATCGCAAGACCTGCTTAAGCAGCTAACAACCTTACTCGCTTTCTCCACACCGTGCATCATTTGGGCACCTCTGGTGCATCTTCCCTCGCACGGCTTTTTTCTCGGCCAAACCAACTCAGCCACTGCGCCCTTTGGCTCGGAGGCGAGCTGCTCCAGCCCTTGATCCTTTCAGGTGTCCTTCCCTGCACTTCTGCCAACTCCTCAATATCCTTTTTTAGAACTACACACAGCATTTTAAGTGCGTTTGCAACATACTTCTATAATGGGAGTGCACTCTTGGGGGTTTTATTTTCAATTCCTCTCCAAATTATGTACAGCATAGAATCTGCCCTTTTTCACAGGGGCCGTGACCTGGGTCGGCATTTCTAGCCAGCCAGTCACTCACCACTACCCCAAGATGCCTCTCTTGCTCAATCCCCTCAGCCTAGACTTGGGTGCTCCCCCCTGCCCCCCTCCCCCAATGTGCACCACTTCACACTGGCTTGCGCTGAACGGCTCTGGCCATTTTGCTGCCCTCTCGCAGCTTGGTGAGATCCCTCTGGAGCACCTCGCAGTCGCTTTTGATTTGAAACCCCCTAAATAGTTTGGGGGACTGCAGGTGGCGCAGTGGGTTAAGCCGCTGTGCTGCTGGGCTGCTTGATCGGAAGGCTGCCGGTTCGAATCTGCACAACGGGGTGAGTTCCTGTTGCTCCGTCCCAGCTCCTGCCAGCCTTGCAGTCTGAAAGCATGCAAATGCAAGCAGATAAAAAGCAAAGCTTGACCGCTTTGCCGCTCATTCCTCATTCCAGATCCTTTACGAATAGGTTCAAAAGCCTTGGTCCTAACACAGGGACCCCCGGGACCCCACCAGTCCCTCCCTCCCTCCATTGGGCAACATTTCCATATATTCCCAGTCCGTTCTTTCTGTTCTTTAAGCAGCTGCTGATCTGTGAGAGACCCCCCCCCCACCTCCATGGCGGCTTAGTTTGCTCAGGAGCCTTTGGGGAGGGGCTTTGGCAAAGCCTTTTGGAAGCCCACCCCATCGGCTGTCCGTCCATTCCAAAAGGTCACTACATTCAGTAAAGTAACGATTTCCTCCCTAAGCGCTTGCACTGCTCAGGGGCTCACAAAGCTCCAACATATCCCACCTGTTCCCTCTCAGCTGGAAAACCTGACAACTGCACAGTCCCTTCTCGCGACAAAAATGCCCCACGTTCACCGCAACTCCAATATTCTAGCTGCCTCTTCGGTGCCTCCAGGGCAACAAGAGCCGGCCGTGTTGCTGTTTGTGCCGTCGCGTCACCTCCAACGTACGGAGGCTCCAGGAGCGAAGCCCCCCAGAACGAGCTGCCTTGTACGGCCCTCTTGGCTCTCGCCCATTCCAGGCTGTGGCTTCGTTTGGGGGGGGGGGTCCATTTCTCACTTAGCCCTCCTTCTCTTCCCCTGCCTTCAGCCCAAGCGTGATGGTCATCTCCAGGAAGCAAGAAATGCACTCCGCATTCTAAAATGGAGGCGCGCCACCAGCCCCCTTTTCATTGTCCGGCCCCTGCCTGGCAATTCCTTCCGGGAACAATGCAGGTCTGGGGTCTTTGGGCTTCCTTCCCCAAAGGGGCACCTTTGCCTTTGAAAGCTGCTCTTCCCGCCCCCCCCCCCCCGCATTTTTATTGCAGACCAAACATCTTCAGAGCAGGCCTGGGCCCTCGCTCTTCCTCTTCTCGTCCTGGCTGCCGGCGGCCGACCGAGCTGCTCACGCAGGGCAGGAAGTGCTGGATTCATCCTGCCTCCTTCCCCCACCCAAAATCCCCACCGAGCTGTGCCCTGCAGGGAGTTTCCTGGAATTTATGACCTCTGCACAGCCCCGAGCCTGCCTTGCTTATTAAACTGGATGCAGGACACCAGGACCAAGGGAAGCGTTCGGAGTCAAATGTGCGTGAGGGCGGGGTACGCACGGCTCCGCGTGCACCCCTGCGACAGCTAGCATGGTGGCTGGATGACCTGCAGCCGCTTGCACCAAAGGCTCTTCTCCACGGCAATTCTGATGCTCAGAGAAAATCCAGGTCCAACCGGCTCTCCAGCATGTTCTCACAACCCTTTCTGCGCACGCGACTGCGCCTTCTGCGCATCACTGACTGGATGCATTTATTTTATTTATTTATTTAGAAAATTTGTAGGCCGTCCATCACTGTCGTCTCTGAATCTCCCGAAATTCCCTCCCAGGGGTGTGCTTGAATGGCACACAGCAGCACCGCCCTCCAAGCAGAGCCTTGGCGACGTCGGCTTATCTTTCTGGCATGAACAGGTCCTCTTTGGCGTGCAAGTCTGGCTAAAAGTCATTATGACAAAGCTGGCAGCTGCCACAGGCAAAACCGGGCCTGTGGTAACGTCCAAGCTGAGCCAATTCCGTTCCTCCCATTTTCCTCCAACAAGGTGTGTCTGCCATGCTTGCGATCAGTTTCGGTTTGTCCTGGGAGTTCATGCACGAATTCCCCAACGTGGGGGCAGTTCAGGGCTTCTTGGATGCCAGGAAAACCAAGCAGCTGTCCAAACACAGCCTTGGCCCAACATAAGGGATTATTCATCCTCTGGATTTGCGCTTCTTGGCTGAGCAGGGACAGGGGCCCCCAAAAGCAGGAGCCTGGGCGCTCCTTTTTTGTGGGCGCATCCCTCGTGGCCGAGCCTTGAGCATCCTTTCTCCTCTGGAAGGGTAAAGGCCGCATCACACAACTCACTCCCAGAGCTCCACGGAGCCCAGTGGTCCCCAAAGGGCTCGGGGGGGCCTTCCTGTTGGCACGGCCGATGCTCTGGCCAAAGCCCCGATGGCTCTGTGGGCAAGCAGCTGATCTGAGAAGGCGACGCTCCCCCACGTTGCAGAGCTGAGCTTGGCCCGTCAGTACATTTGGGGGCAGAGGAAACTGAGGCACACAGGTTGGCAGCTGGAGCTCAGGGGAGCACAGACGTGTGCCGAAACCAGCTGAGCACGGGGTCCAGCTCATGGCCAAGCCTGCTCTGTTATAGTACGAGCGACAAAAAGCAGTCCGTTTTCACCTCTTGAGTTTCTTCACGGTGTGATCCGGCAGGTCTGTTCCAGGTGCTGAGGGCCTCTGAGGACCCATCCCTGAAAAGGGATCAGCCTCTTCCTCGACGGCTTGCTGAGACACCTTTGCAGGAGGATTCCCAGGTTGCACCTGCTCTGCCTAGCACCTCCATCAACAGAGGCATCCGGGACACCACCTGAAGAGCCAGGGAGATCCAGGCGAGAGGTGCCTGGCCAAGAGAGACCTTGGGGTGGCATCGAGCACCTCAGCAAGCATGCGACCCAGCATGCAGCTGCGGCAAAAAAGCCAAATTCCACGCTGGGCATCAACAGGAAAGGGACTGAAGTTAAAATTGCCAGAGCCAATGCCACCCTTTGGAATGCTGCGCACGGTTCTGGTCCCTGCAGCTAAGGAAACGGTAGCGCCGAAAACAGGGCAGAGAAGAGCAGCGGAAAGGAGCCATGGGTTGGAGGAAAGGTTTCCACGGCCGAGAGACTGCTTAGCCTCGAAAGAAGGGGAGACGTGCTAGAAGGGCACAGGATTATGCAAAGGGGTCACCCCAACAAGATGATTCGTGGGTGACTCAGGACGGATTAAATGAAAGACTTCTTCACTATGCAAGCCACTTCCGTGAGAGGTAGTGGCGGCCACCAATTTTAAAAGGAGGCTGGGAAATCCAAGAAGGAGGTGGCCATCGACGGCACCTCACGAGCAAGAGGCCGGCTTTCCCACCGGGGCGACACTTGAAGTGGGTGCAGCACTAGGTCTACCCCTGGATTAATCCAGCCGGCTCAGATGTGCTAGATGGCGTCCAGCCCTGGGATAAAGGCGAGGCCTGCGCATGAGTTCCGCTACCTATACATTTGACACTCACACATCCTGATCTGTTACACGTAATAAAGAGTAGATGGGCTGAGGAGGGAGCTGTCCCTGCATCTGCGGACCAAGCAGAACTCGAACCAATCCCGGAAAATCCTAACCGGCTCCAGGCCTGGTTTTGGAACGGAGACTGCCGCGGTTGCCCTGTGGGATGAGCTTTGCCGGAGAGAGACGGGGGAAGCGTGGCCATGTTGGTTCTCCTGGGCCTCTCAGTGGCTTTCGATGCCAACGACCCGACATCCTTCTGGCAGGTTGGCCGGGTTAGGAGCAGGGAGCACCGCATCCGTTTGCGGTGGTTCCGCTCCTACCTGGCCGATCATTTTCAGGTAGGAAAATGGCACACATTTCCTGTGCCAAGGGATTTTTGCTCTGTGCTGGGCAGTCGTGCCGTGGAGTCCGGCAGGGCTCTACCTTAACCCTCATGCTTTTTCACATCTACGTTAAATAGTGCTTTTAAAATTTTTTTTTTAAAAATTTAGATAGTTTTTAAATAGTGTATTGTGTTTTTATTTGTATTTTTCATTGTTGTTAGCCGCCCCAAGGCCTTTCGCAAGGGTGCGGCATACAAATATGTATAATAAATAAATAAGTACGTGAAACTGCTGGGAGAGGCCATCCAGAGGCGTGGGCTGAGTCGCCACCAATACGGAGACGACACTCAGCTCCACCTCTCCTTCTCATTAGCCCCCTCTGGACCAGAGCCTGAGCTCCATAATGGACAGGATGAGGGCCAACAGAGTCAGACTCAGTCCAGACAAGACAAGATGGAGGTCCTGACTGGACCAGTTGGCTTCCGCTGGGAAGATTCTCAACTTGTCCTGGATGGGGTTGCACTCCCCCTGAAGGACAAGATCCATAGTTTTGGGATATTCCTAGACCCAGAATTATCACAGGAATCTCAAGTGGACTCGGAGGCCGGGGACACCTTGCATCCGCTGCAAAAGATTCATCAACTGCACCTTATCTGGACAGGCAGAGTTTGGTCGTGGTTACTCACGCCCTGGTAAGCTCTCATCTGGAGTGCCTTGGCCTGCTCCTCAAGGGGCCGCCTTTGAAACCGTCTGGAAACGCCAACTGATCTGGAACAGGGCAGCAAACTTATAAATGCGGAATGACCTGTCCTCTATCAGCTGCATGGACTGCCAGTTGAAGTCTGGGCAGGTTTGAACAGTGAAAGCCCAAACCGCTTAGGTCTAGAATGTCTGAAGGATCGCTTCAGTAAATGGGGAAGTAAACGGGAGAAGGGCCTTTTGAGTGGTGGCACCTCATGCCTGCAATATGCTGGGAACATGCAGAGAGGCACACCTGGTGCTATCTGCATTACCCGTTTGGAGCCAGGTGAAGGGCCGTATATTCACCAGATATTTTTAAATAGTTGGAAAAATTTATATATTTCAATGTTAATATCATATCACATCGCCACTGCTGTATTGTGGGGTTACATTTTTCTATGGAGTATTGCTGACTATAATTTTTAGTGTTGTTCTTATCACTGTGTGTTTTATCTGGGCAATTTATTGGTCCATATGGGTTCTTAATGTTTTTAAACCCTCCAGAGAGCCCTGGGGGCCAGTATATAAATGGAACAGGTAAACAAATGACCTCGGTCCAGAAGCCACAGGTGCGCTGCCAGTGTCCCCTTCTCGGCCCAGGTGCTGGAGCAGGTGCTGGCTAACAAGCTCTGAGCTTTTCTGAGCGCATTTCAAGCGAAGGTTGCGGCCCAGTTTGGGGGCCGAAGCTGCCCTGTGAGGCGATGCCCACCGGGACAGGCAGAGATGGGGAAGGCAACTGCGACGACGCTCTAGCATCTTTCTGCAGCTTTCGCTCCCATCCGCCACGGCATCCTTGTGGCTCAAGGGTGCGTGTTTCGCAGTGGCCCCACTCCACTTGGCTGCCGTCTCCCCGGGGTGCTGCTGGGGGAGTCCTGCTCACTTCCATGGCAAACACAGTCCTTCCTCGTGCAACTCGACGTCTGCGGGAGAGTGACCAGCGCCACCGCACTGCTCCTGCAGCGCCGAGCGCATTCCCCTCTGGCTTTCTTCCCCTGGCGAGGAACCGAACCAGCTCGCGGGCTGCTCCAGCTTGAGGTCTCTTTCATCGAACCCTGACATCTGGAATCGGTGGCAAGCAAGTCGGTGGACATGACGAGGACAGACAGACTGACGTGCGATCCAGGCAAGAGGGAAGCGTGGCTGCTGGGGCTCTCGGCCTGCCTTGCAGGAGGCGCAGGAGGCCAGGAGCTCCTTCTCTCTGCTTAGGCGGATGCGCCACATGCGACCCGATCGAGATGAGCAGAGCCTGCTGCAGTTAGCCTCGCTCTGCTGCTTCTGGCCAGATTCCTGCTGCGCACTGCACCTTGGAAAGGCCTGCCGCGGAAGGACGGTCCGGAAACTTTGGCTGATCCGAAAGAGAACCGCTAAGCTACCGCTGGGGCTGGCCGTGGCATCAGTAGCTTTTCGGCGTCCTTTCTGCTTCTGGGCCCGATGCTGGCGGGGTTTTAAAAGCTGCGCACAGCCTGGCTGCAGCGTGCCTGCACTTCCTCCTGTGTGTACCGGCCTGGCCCCTTCGGCCATCCTCAGCACCCTCCTCTGGGCGCCCTCTCCAGAGCCCCCCTCTGGCACGTGGCCCATGGGAGGGCCCTCCCAAAGAGGCTCGCCGGGTGCTCACCCCGTTATATTGCTGCCTCCAAGCAAAGACATTCCTTTACTCTCGTGCGCGTGACAGTCCGGATCCTTCGTCCAGATTTACCTGGGGAGCACTGGAACAGCCGCCGTTCCTTGAATGTGCTGAGCAGAGTCCTCACGCACATTGTCCTTACTAAGTTACCGAATAGTCTGCTCAGAAAACTTTTTCCTACTGGGCAGAGCAGAAAATAAATAGACCCTTGACTAACCTCACTCCACTCTTGGCTTTATCCAAATCACGGGCCACAAAGGTAGCCAAAGCTCCCGGAAAATGTTTCGCGAGGCAGAGCTGCAGCTGCCCGACCAGCGAGCTGGCCCATCCCTCAGGGAGCCGCTTCGGCTTCCAGGAGAAACCTGTCAGGGCCAGCCAAGTGCTGCACCTGCCAACAGCCCCTTCGCGACTGGGAAGCGCCCATGCCGAGAAGGCACATCCCGGGCCCTTCGTGCACCGGCCGTGATGCCGCAAACATTCCCAGGACGGAATGCTGCACAGCAGGAAGAGGCCAACCTAGGCCAGAGGACGCACAGGCGAGTGCTGGGGATGGGGCAGAAAGTCTGTCAGGTGCGTATATCAGCCATGCAGGCAGGTAGAAAGACACCAGGTGCCAAATGTTAGACCAAAGATGGGGGAAATCATAGCAAAAAGCCAGCCAAAGGCTTAGAAGCAACTCGGCAGCCAGCTGTCCCTGGGAAGGACAACCCTTCTCTGACCACCCCAGCAGATACAGGACCAGCTTTCTGCCCGTGGCCCACAGCCTCCATCAACAGCCCGTTCCCACTAACAGCTCCTGCAGCCAGAAGCACCTCCTGAGTTTCACCAGATCCAAGCTCCCCGTGACTCGGGGAAAAAAAAGATTTACAAACGAGTCACCAAAATTTACAGGCTTGCATTTGCTCTTGGCAAAGCGCTTGCCCAAACATGACCACATTAGATACCTGTGGTCGGTTATCAACCTGTACCAGAGCAGCCCTCTTCCCACCTTGGAAGGTTTCCCTTCACGTGCTTGGAACCAGCTCTCACCTGCCGCCGCCAAGCAGCCCCAGCAAACGGCCGCTCCGAAGCCTCTTTAAAACCTTTGCTCCTTGTCTTATCCCTGGCAGATAAATCAGCCACTGCCTCTTCCCCACGCCCCGAGATCTGCAAACTCTGTAATACCTCAACACGCCACACAAAAAAGCAGCTGGATTAAGCTCTGCTTCCGAACGGTCCACTCTGGACCAATTCTCGCCAAAGGCTGGTTTGCGAGACCCATTTCCTGGCTGGTTCGCAAGACCCGTTTCCCGGGGAGGGCTGCGGGGGGCCCCCTGGAATAAAGCCACAGCCAACGCTCGGCCTCCTTCGCAAGACCACATTCTCCGTGGTTCCCACAGAACAGGCCAGGGGGCAAGGGAAGACAGGCAGCGTCCGCCCCAGGAAGCATGCTGTCCGTTCCTCCTGACCCCCGCCCCCCAGGCAGCAACGCAGGACCCACTCGAGCTACTCTGCCCCCCTCAACTTCCGCTCAGCTTCAGAGCCAGGCAGCTCTTTTCTTTTGCTCCGGGCGTCCTCAGGAGATTTCTCTCTGCTAATTTCTCCTTTCCTGTAAACAAACTACAAATGAAACTTTCATTAGAAAACAGAGCACACATGCATTACTGCTGCCCTTCTCCAGGCTGGCCTCCTCAGCGACCGACCGACCGACCGCGCCGACGCAGAGAAGAGCCACGCAAGGGCCGAATCGGGCCGCAGCATCTCTCGGGGGGGGGGGCTCCCCTGGCCCGCTTCCTGCCCCTTTCAGCTCACCGGAGATCCACAAGTGGCGTCCAGCGGGCTGGTCACTCAGCTCCCTTTCCAAAAGAGCAACCGAAGCCCTGCCAGGTCCATTCCCGAGGCGCCAGCCCAAGAATGAGGCAGGCACGCCCCGCACGCCCCCTTGCACGCCCCGCACGCCCCCTTGCACCCGCTCTGCAACGTCACACCAGCCTTTTCTCCCCACCACATCCCAAGGCCGAGCGCGGCATTCGCGACCCTACCTCCCACCACGGGAAGCGATTTTATGAACGCCCGTCAAGCCTTCTTTCCCCTTCTTTATGGCCGTTTCAGACCTTGCAATGCAGAAACCAGGCATTTATTGGCCGATGAACTTTTTGAGGGAGACACCGGAAGGCCTGCACGGGAAGTCTCCTAACGCAGGATTTCCTCTCCCGCTTTTCAGCGCTTCGTAGCTGCCGCCACGTGCGTCTTTCTGGAATACAGGTGTCCCCCGCAAACCACCTTCTGCGACACAGTTTTGCTACCAGTGCCGGGTTAGGGCGCTTGCCATGTAACCGTACCTGGCCAGGTAAGAAGAGAGCACCATCAATAACCTGGTCCTTTTACAGAGCAGCTGCCAGCCCAGGCCTTGCCCTTGAATATTCCTGGCAGTGCCCGAGCCTCCCATGTCGGTGCTCAGCACTGACTCAAGCAGCCCCTTTTGCGGCCTGTTTCGCCAGCAATACTCTGATTTACGGATTAAAGATGAGAGGAGCCCAGCCGCACCACGAATTTTGTTGGTGCGACACTCTGCACCAACTCGGCGGCGGGGATGGGGGCAAAACCGCCAGGTCAGGTCTGGGCTGCCTCTCCAACAGAAACAAGGTTGGCCGAAGGCGCTGCTTTCACTGTGAGCAAAGGCCCGGGCGGACTGGTGGGGCTCGCCGTCTTTCGCGTTTTGCTTTGAATTCGATCACAGGCGCAAGCTGCTCCTCCTGGACGTCTACTCGGTTTCAAAAGCAATTTTCCAAATGGCTCCTGGGGCGGAGGGAAGATGCCGTTCAAGATAGGTAGGCCAGGAGCCTGGCTTTTGTTTTTAAATATACAACTCTTGCTGCACAGCCTGCTGGGCCCTCTATTTACAGTAAGCTCGAGTGTCTTCCCCCTCGCACCCTCCTTGCAAGATTTCATTGTGTTCACTGCCAGCAACAGGTCTGCCACGTTTGGCCGGCACCACGAACACACTGGGGTGGAAAAGCGGCAGCCACAGACGGAGCCGGGCCTGTTTGCAGGGCCTCGCTCTGCCCCCGTTCCAACCGCAGCTTCCCATCCCGGAAGAAGAGGGGACAGTCACCCTGGGCTTCCACCCGAGGTGCTCTACTGCCCAAACGCCACTCCAGGGTTTCGGAGGAGGAAGTCGGGGGAAACCGCTCCCCCAGAACCCTGAAGCCGCCTACCAAGGGGAAAGACTGAGCAACGCCACGCCTGGTGCAGCGGGCCCCGCTGGTGGGCCGTCTTCTTGCCAGACAGGCGCAACCAGGACGGGCCGCCGTGCCTCGCTTCTCCTCCATCCACAGCCACCCACCTTCTGAAGAGCAAACGAGGGACGGCCCTAAGCCCCCAATCCTCACAACCCGAGCAGCTCTGCCTCCTCTGAGTAGCCCCATCCTGGGTTGTTTCTCGGTCAGCCTTGAGCGCGTCCGAATGTTGGAATCTGGCTTACAAATGCAAAGGAGCGGAAATTCCGGCAACCAGTACCAGGAGGTCTATTCTCTAGTGGTGCTTACAACAACCATCATGCTTGTTATCGTCTCACTGGGGGTGGAGAGAGAGGGAACAAAGCAGATGCGACACCAAATGTCAGGAGTCACTTTCCTTAAATGAAAAGCAGGGGCGAGTAACCCCCACCTTCCCCCACGGATTTAAAAACAACAACAACCACTCCTTGCTTCATCTGCTATCGGCACAGGGGGGTGGTCCTCCTCTGGCCAAAGAGGGGCAGAGGGGTTGCCTGAGCCCGCTTGGCAAGTTCATGGCAGAAATGAAACCCGAACCTGGAACAGCTCGGTCTGGCGCCACGACACCGAGGCAGTGCGCTAGTGTGCAGGTGCATCAGGCGATGCAAAGGCCACCTTTCCTAAACAGGAAGACACAAGCAGGGCTTTTAAAAGAAGGGCCACGTCAAGTTCCCTGCACTCCTTTTTGTGTGGGTAACTTGCGAAGGGAAGAGGGAGAAGCTGAGAAAGCGACGGGGTAGAGCTGCGCAGCCCGGCCTTCAGAAGGCATCTCAGCGCCATGCAGAGGACGGGGTGAGATGCAAGCAGCCTCGTCTGCAGGGCATTCCCTGCAGTGCTCAGGCACAAAAATGGGACCACACCAAGCGGCACCGGGCAGGGGTGGCCGCCACCGGCTCCAGGAGCATTTTCCCTTCCAGAACGCAAGGCAGGCCTTTGCCACTGCGGAGATGCCCTAGATAACGTTATCCCGAAGGCGAAGGCAACCCCGGAAAGGATTCCACCTCCACGGTGGCTGCGCATTAAGCACCGGGTCACATCCAGCCCTGCACTTGGTGAAAAGCATGCGCGAGGGGAAGGAGAACTCTCCGCGGCAAGGGCCAGGAGCTAAGCTCTCAAGTGGCATTACGAGGGAACCCGATGGCTGGACCCCAGGTCCGCACAGAGGACAAAGGGCAGGACCCGCTTTCCTGCCACACAAATCCCTTGTGCGCGGCTGCTACTCCCGTCATGATCCACTGCATGAGACTGTAGCCCTCTTGGGAGTAACAGGAGAGAAGCGCTCAGGCACGCTGAACCAGCTAAGACATTAAAATATAAGAAATGGAGCTGGAAGCATTACTTGATTAATCAATTACAATACATTAGCTGCAGATGTATTTTAATCAGACCTGTCAGCCCTAAAAGAATGTTCGGCGCTGATAGCTTTGTTGGGGGAAGTGTGCATGTGAGCACGGGGCACGGGGAGGGGGGGTTGCAGGAATCCACATATAACCCTGGATTCAAACCGGGCCTCTGAACGAAGGCTCTGAAAAACAATACACAGCAAGCCTTCAGTTTATTATAAAGAAATCATCGCCTTCATTAAATGACATGCTCGAAATGCCACCTGCACTGAGATAGAAGTTACTGTTGTAATCAGCTTAATGTGAATCGTCGATTGATTACTTAAAAACAAGACAATTATCTGAGCGACACCCTGGGATCCTGAACACTTTTACTTAAGGGACCAACTCACTGTTTCAAAATTTATTTCCAGGTAAATAAAGAATCCTGCCCAGAGCTATACAGAAGGACATCCTATAAAATTTAACGAGCCCTCCTCTCAGGTAGGTGTGCATGTTTCATGAAGCCTGATGGCCAAACGGCCAGGTAAGCATGCTTGGGCTGAGATGCCCGAAACTCCAAACTGATGGGCAGCCTCAAAACATATCAAACACACACAGAGCAGCCTGATCAGTTTTCTGAAATATGGATTAGGGGAAAGATCTAAATGCATACAGAGATGCCACACAAGCACCCACGATATCTGCTAGATTGTCCGTCACCCTTAATCCCCGTTCTTTTCAAGAACAAAAAGAGACAGTTACTTAAACATGCCGACATATTCCATATGTCACTGCTCTAGGCAAAGCAGCACCAAGCTCTGCGGAAAAGGGTTCCGAATTTCTGCCCGCAGGCCTGTTTAACAAGGATGCCGTGGGAGGACGCACAGGTCTACACCATGCAACTGAAAACTGCCCTTAGGTATGCTTTTAAACCACCCTCTCCAAAGCCAGCCGGCCGTAAGCTTTGCTCCGCCTTCAGAGGAAGAAAACTGGCAGCCTGCTCCAAAGTCCATTAGAAAGCCAAGAAAGATGGGCTTCATTTATTTAGACTGCTAACCCCTCCACACCCCTCATGCTCAGAACAGATGAATTTAAAAAAAAAATTCGTGGAGAAACCATCAGGCAAAACAAGCCAGGTGCAAGCACCCACATCCCACGTCCAGGACTTCACCACGGCCACCAAAAGCCAGCTCAGAAGGGCTCTGGGCTCTTGACGTGCAGCGAGTTTTAAATAAAGCGATCGCACGACCGACCCAAAGCCACTGCCTTTGGCGTGCCATCAGAGGAAGGGAGTCCCACAGAGGAAAGCAGTGGCAACCGAAAGGCCTCCTTAAGTCCGCTCAGCAGGACGCTGGTTCTCAAGAAGGAAATCTAAAAGGTGGGACTGGCCACTCCACACAGAGGGCCCCCGGATGCCAGTTAAGGCTCCGATCAAGGAGGGTCTCCTGGCGTGAATTCACCAAGTTGCACTGGGAAAAGCACTACAGCCCAGGGGAAGAACGGCGGCAGCAAATGTCCCATGCACAGGACCGAATGTTGTTATGAAATGGGTCCACCAACGTCCTGCCTGTACTAAGCTGCTCCGCTCTTCAGATGCCACAAAGACTCATTGTTGTGAGATGCACGCCACAAGCCACACTTTCCCAGCCAAGTCCTCGACTTCAATAGAATTTCAACAGAATAAATAGATGTTCGACAGCCAAAGGCCTGCTGAATTCCATGGGACTTGCTCCCAGGTGCTCTCGTCTCCACAGACACAAAACAGGCCACTGTAGCTGCACCAGAGAGCGGGGGGAACCAGCCAACTCAAAGTGCCACTGGATCCAGGGAATCGTTTCTTTATTGGCCACAGGCAAAAGGGGTTATTTGCTAATTAACAGCCTGATGTTTACAGCCGCTGAGAACACTCCTTGCCATTCCGGGTCCAAACTCTCCCCTTTGCCCAACCTGTAACCTGCCAACAGCCTGTTGTCTGTTCAACCAAATATTAAGGGAAAAGTCATTGCCAAGGAACTATTAACCAGTGACGCCAGTTCCATTGTTCACCCACCCTGCAGGAAGTAAACATCTGGTCTGGGAACAGGCTTCCAAAGGCAAAGAAGATTTCGCACTCAGACAAGTACCGCTGGCAGCATCTGAGGGCATCAAGATCTGTTTCTGGAGAACTTCTTCACTGCCAGATATATTCTTTCCCCCAGCCTCTGTGTGTGCCGGGGGGGGGGTCATTCATCCTTCCTGTTTTGTGCCAACCCCTCCCCCTCCAGGTCAGGCAGGCAAATCTTAGCCAAGTGTTTTCAACAAGCCAGTGCCCAGAGGTTGCAGCCTGAAGCTGGGATTGACCCATAAAGCCCAGCTTTACCTCTGGGGAGAAATCTATTTCCAGGCCAGCCCTCCCACCCCCTCCCCAAAGGCAGGAAGATCTGGAGAAGCAGCGGCAGCAGCGCGGCTGTCATGGTGGAGAGGAGACCCCCTTCCCCTCCTCTCCAGGTGGAAAGGAGAGGAGGGGAGGAAGGCAGGCGGGGAGTGAGCGTATGTGGGGGGGGGGGAGTGCCTTGCTCCCAGGGTGGGGAAGCGAAAATCGATAGTGACGAGGAGGAGAATCGGCTCCTGGGCGAATTGATGGGTCTGGAGCTCCCCATTGATCTGCCTCCCCCATCCACTTTCTTCTTTCTCGGCTTTTGTGCTCTTCCGGGGAGGAGAAGCGGCTGGCGAGGGGAGGAAAGCGAAGGACGCGCTAACCTTAACCTTTCTCCAGGCATCGGGCTCATTAGAGACGCTAATGAGAGGCTGCTCTGCCGCGGGGGGGGGGGGGGTCGAGGTGCTGGACGGGGAAGGGGCGAGCCAGGCGGAGCGATTCGGTTTGGGCAGCTGCCTGCCAGGGAGGGTCGGCAGGTCGGTCCGTCGGGGGAGCCGGTCTGGAATCAGAACGCGCGAGGGAGTTTTCAAAAACGGGGACATTCTGCCCTCCCGCCAACGGGGCCCTGCGCGCCCCGCGCCGACTGGCCGGCAGCCCCCCGGCCCGCACCCGAGGCGAGCCCGCGGGAGCCCCTCCCGCGAGAAGGCCAAGGAAATGTCAAGCGCTCCAGCCGGCGCCCACCGCCCCTGCGCGCACACGCACACGCACAGGACCCGGCGCCGGGTCGAGCAGCCCCCTCCCCGGCTCAGCCTCGGGAAGCGCTGCCGCGCCTCCCGGACACGCGTCCCCGGAGGCATGCCCCGAGCGTGCATACACACGCGCGCGCGCAACTCTCCAACAAGTCCGGCCGCCGGTGACCACGCGTCCACACGCAGCGCCCACGCCTCCCAATAAACTCCTCGCAACTTCCTGGCTGGAGACGGGCGCGCCAGGCCCTGCTCCATTGTACCCACGCAGCGCGGCCGCCCACCAGGCCCTCCCCTCCCCTCCCCTCCCCTCCCCAGCCCCCGCTCCCGTACCGCTGCAACCTGTCAACAATCGCAGGCGCGCGGCTCCTCCACGAGTTCAGCCCGTATTCACACGCCCCCCCGCCCCAGACATTGCTGAGCACCCTTCCGGCTACCTCTTACCGTTGGTCCCCCTCCCACACGCCCCCCCACGTGCATTCCGAGCGCACAGTGGAGGCGGCCCGTTGGCCAACTCCAAACGAACACCCCT
>JAIXND010000771.1:1899485-1915591 GCA_023646645.1 Varanus salvator macromaculatus | reverse complement strand
GGGGGGGAGCGGCGCTCCTGGCGGAGCAGCGGAGGCGCGCGCCCGCGGAGAGGTCGGGGGCTCGCTCGGGAGGCGCGTCCGCGGCCAGCGCCGCGCTTCCGCGGAAGCAAGTCCGGCCGGGGTTCGCGGGCGTGCCAGGGCGCCCACATGGCCTTACGCGCCCCCCCACCTCCCCGCGGCCCCATCACGGGGAAGTTTTCCTGTGCAAACTCGGGGCAGGATCCCACGGGTCTTGTGAACGCGGCTTCTGGGTGTACTGGGCCCGCGGGGGCCCGCAGTGCTCTCCTGCGCAAGCACGCAGGGGTCACCTCTGGGGTGAGGGCGTTATCCTAGGCTGAGAGGCTGTGGCTTGCTCAGAGCCGGGCAGGTGGGCAGCGGAGGCTTGCTCGACGCTACTCATTTCGGGATGCATTCCCTGAAATCAGACTTCCGCCGAGCCTCCCTCCAGTCCAAGGGTTGAACTTTCTTCTCCACCAGGAACGGAGCAGGGCAATGGGGAGCACACGGGAATCCTGTGGAATGATCCCCTTTCACTTACGGGCCTGGCGACGGCTTTGGGGGCAGGTTGATCAGCCATTAGACAAACCAAGTGCTTGCCAAAGCACGCGAGAGTGGAGCAGGGCTCCGAAACAGTACCTGGGTCAGCGGAAGGCATGGGCACCATCCACAGCCCCATTTCCTCTCCCTTCTCCAGCAAGAGGGGGACTCCTCAAGCCCACGCCCTTCTTCTGCTTCCAACATGTCTTCCACAAACATTTGCAATTAAAAAGACCAACAACCTGTTCAACAATCCAACTACTAAATTATAGTGCGCTTTTTAAAAATACAGAGCTGCTATAAAAATATCCTGCCTTACACTGTGCAACAAGTGTAATGTTGTCTTCTTGGCCCAATTTCCAACAAGAGTCTGGAGACAGGAGCAAACAGACACCAAGCCATTCACTACGGTAACAATCCACAAAAGCTCCAAAGAGCTCGGAACGTCTCTCCAAGCTGCGTAACGGAAGGGTGTGGGAGGGTCGAAGCATGTGCAAAGTACACGCTGGGACACGGAACAGTGCAAGTTTAACTTTTTTAAGAACAGATGCAGGGAAGCGCATGGGAACTGGCACGGGGGGCCCTCGGGGAGACGGAGGAGGCCGCCGAAGGATGAGGCACTGTTGCGCTGCGAAGCGGCCCTCAGCTCGGGTGGTGACCGAGCAGGGGAACCGCACCCCTTCCCAAAAGGCTGCGGCTACAACGCAAGGGACCGGCAGTCCCTGACCAGCCCGGTGGGTGAAGCCATCGCTGCACGGGGGCACGTCCGCCCAGATCCAAGGGCCAGGTTGTGCGGATGCATGCAACTAATCCCGTCGTGCCACGGCTTCTAATCGCCCAGCCCCTTTCTCCATGGCATTCTCTCTTCTGGAATTGCTCTGCTAACTGCGAGGCTGCTAGCCGGGGTCGCAACACTTCGCTGTGGTCACCCCGAGCCAGGCATTCAGGAGCAGCCTTCTCTAGGAACAAGACCACGCTCTGCATTCCAGTATAAATTATCAAAAGAAGTGATTGATTGACTGACTGACTGATTTCCACACCACCTAAAAGCCAAAGCTGCCGCCCTGCTGCTGCTGCTGTTGTTGCTATTACTGCAGCCCTCACACAGCAGAATTGTTTTTTCCTCGCTGGAAGGGAGCCATGGCAGAAATGACAGCAGCTTTGCTGCACCGCTTTCAGTTCTGCCTAGAAATGCAACTTCCACCCAGAAGGGTCCCAGTTTTAAAGAGGTGCAGGCATGGCAAGCCAGAACAGAAATATGAAGCACACCCTAAGCTTGACGATCGAGACCTCTCCCCTGCACTGCACACACACAGCCAACAGACACTGTTCCCCAAGCTTCCGGGATATTTGACTCCTAGTCGACATATTCATAATTCAGGGGAAGGAAAGCGCTCGCTGACGTACGTGGTCGGAGGCCCACCCCTCCTTGCAAAGCGGTCACAACACACGCAAAGCCTCTGGGTTCTGAGCTTCGCCTTAAATTATGCATCCTCTCAACTACGAGCCACTTCCTCCAGCCAGGGCTCCTTGTTGAAGCCGCCCTCCAACGACAACTCCCAGGATCCCCCAGTTGGGGACGGCTGCCTTAGAATCGGGAACACCTTGTGCCGAGTTCTCGTGAGCAGCAAATGAGGGTGGGGAGGCTTATAACATGAAGGGTGCTCCTTGATCCCTGCACGCTGAAGACTGGATGCCAGGCAGAAGGGCTCCCTAGCCCAGAGATACCCGTTTTCCAAGGGTCAGAATTCCTGGCATTCCCTCGCCCTCTTCCTCTCCCTCCTTCAACACACTAGTGGGAGAACTTTCCACCATGGAAGCCTCAACGGCAGTTGAAGAGGCCCAGACACAAGTGTGCCCCACGCGCCTTATGAAGGCCGGTCCACACCGCTGCTGGAAGCAGCGTGATCCCCGCTCTTGCTCCTCCTCCCCTCAGCCAGGCCAAGGAGACAACCGCTCTGCAGAGCAAATGCCTGGAGACAGCTCGAGCAAGGGAGCCCAGCTGCACGCGACCGGAGAAGCCAACGCACCCACACAAGGTGCTGCACAGTGTGACCTGAAGGAGCCCCCCCACACACACACACCACTGCCACTGCCCTGTAGACTTTGAGCTGGAATTAACCCTGCGGCTTGGTCCTTTTGGCAGCCTGCATGGGATGCCCACCGCAGAAGCACATGCGCACGTGCCCTCACGCAAAGCCCGGTCACATGCGCCCACCGCCTCCAGCCGTGCCTCAGGTCTTCCCAAGAGAGCTTGGGCTTCTGCTCCAGGCCGCCTGGCCTCCAGGCGAAGGACCTCTGGCTGCATCCTGCATGCTGCCCCCCTCCCAGACCACCCGAGTCACTGCCGGAGGCATCCTTCCCAGCCAAGGGGGTGAAGTGGGGCAGGAGAGCCATAGGACAGGAAGAACATAGAAACATAGAAACAGAGCGAGTCAGAAGGGGCCTCCCGGGCCATCTAGTCTGACCTCCGGCACCAGCCGGCTCCGCTCATGACATGCCCGCCATGCTCTTTGAACACCCTCACCGATGGGGCCTCAACGACCTCCCGTGGAAGCCCATTCCACGCCCTCGGGGTCCTAACTGTCAGGAAGTGCTTCCTGGTATCCAAATTGAACCTTGGCTCCCTGAGCTTTGCTCCATTGGAGCGTGTCCTGCTTTCCTCTGCAGGGGAGAACAGGCCTCTCCCCATCTCCATGTGACACCCCCTCACATACCTGTATGTTGCCAACATGTCCCCTCTGAGTCTCCTCTTCTCCAAGCTGAAGAGACCCAGTTCCCTCAGTCTTGCCTCATACGGCATCCCCTGCAAACCAGCCACCATCCTTGTGGCCCTATGCTGCACTGACTCCAACCAGGCCTCGAAGGACAAGGATGGGGGGCCAGCACGGTAGAACTCACGGAGGCGGGCTTGGGTGAAAAGAGATGGGGGCGGGGAGATGGTCAGCATGCCCCCAAGGCAAGGAACGTGAGGAGAGGGGGTGACCTGAGCAGAGCAGTCAAGCGGAGGGACAGATGTGACTACCTGGAGTTGGGCAACAGGCTGCCCTGCCCTGCCAGAACCTCCTAAGGCCGGGGGGATCTAGAGGGTTCACTTAAGAACATGTGGGATCACAGCAGCGGCCCATCCAGTGCGGCACTGTTCCTGGAGTAGCCAGCCAGGTGTCCCACGAGAGCCACAGCACCCTTCCGCCCATGTTCCTGGCGAGTGCTGCACATCTGCGCAGACCCTCGGGCGAGGGAAGGAGCACCGCCCTAGCAGCCCCCTGGGCCTCCTGCTTCAGGCCCCTTTACAGCCACCCCAGGGGGTGCCCTTCCCCACCTCTGGGGCACATGAACTCCATAGCCCAAGTTACTCCCTTTCACCTGTCCCGAACCCCCACCCATCCCCTTCGGGCACTGGTGCTATGAGGAGAGAGAAATGGGCCACTCTCTGCGTACCATCTATTCGCTCTGCGCGTCTCCTTTGTTCGCCCCTTGCATGCCGAACGATCGCAACCGCTCCGTATAGGCCAGTTGCGCCAATCCCGGCTCATTGTAGTCGCCGCTCCCCCACTTTTTCCAACTCAGCGATGCCGCTTTTCAGATGTGGCCCGAAAGGATTGCAAACGGGCCAAACAGTTCCGCCTGGGCAGATGTATATTCAATGCCCTCCTCAGCCGTACCGTGCTTGCGGTGCGCTGGGCTGACGCTTTCCTCGAGTGCCCACCACAACAACCAAGGCCGCTTCCTTGGCCGGTCAGCACCAACTCGCACCCCGTCGGCCTGCATGCGACGTCGGGATGCTTAGTCCACCACGCCGTGCTTGGCTCTTGCCTTCTGGCTAAGCAGTCTTCTCCCGACGCATCTCCATTCGGGCCTCAACAGGGATCCCTCTGCTCTTGCTCCCGCTGCCTCTGCTCCCTCCACTCAGGGGCTCGCTACTTCGGGGGCGACGGGCCTTCCAGCCCTGCCGGCAGAAAATGCCCTTTATGAGGGAGCCCAGGATCGTCTCCGTGATCCGGACATCCACCCACGCTTCCGCCTGTGGCTCAGTTCCAGCAGCAGCAGCCGAGCTGGGATCACTGGCCGTGGCTACTGGCCTTTTCTGCTGACAGGTTCGACGGCCCCCCAGCACAGTGAGAAAGGGAAGCAAACCACTGTCTTATCCGGCAGTCCTTTTTTAAGTCCCTTTTTTCAGCACCGTGCAGAAAATTAAGGGCAGCCTTGCTGGAGCAAAACACACACCGAGCCGACACCCTGGTGCCAAGCACAGTCTCCCAGGCGCCTCGGCCAGGGCTTCAGGGCAACAGCCCCTCCCGCTACCATTTTTCTTCCCCCTGCCTTGTGTGCCAAAGTATTTTACCTCCAAACAAGATTCCAGCCTTGCTCATTTGTCTACCTTTTTATTTCATGCTTTGGAAGCATCCTGGGCAAAGGGAATCGCCCCGTCCACGGGTGCCGTGCTGCCTCTGCCCTCCATCTCGGTCCACGTTGCGGGGAGATTCCTAGCCTTAAGAAGGAAGAGGAGGGGGCTTTCCATCCTTCCTTTTCACATGTGAAGGGGCCGCATCAGCCCCGCTTGCTAGCAGAGCGCTGGAATGCCCAAAAAGGTGGCACTGCCTTTGCCGTTTCCTCCTGTCTGTTTCCAAAGACTCAAACACGAATTTTAGGGGACTCGTATCTTTAAAAACAGGAAGTGTGGCTTGCCATGGTGGGTGGGCAGAAGCGGAAGTGAGAGGAAGAAGGAATTTTGCATCCAACCCCGCGAACCGAACGGGTTGTTCACAACGACCTTTCAGGAGTGCCCAGACGTAGGAAGAGTGAGCTAGCAAGCCTCGGATTCCTGCAGCCAGGAATACGGCAGGTGAAGCTAAACAGCAGAGATGGGGGTGGGGGGAAGTGGGCCTGGCCATATGCACACGGAGACCCTCAAAATGCCTTCCCAACAACACTTTTAGAAGCCTCTGCTAGCAACAGGGCCGCGTCTTACATGGGGAGCTAGGAATCTATTGCTGCTGATTCTAGAGAAAACTCTTTCCAGGTGTGCGGTGAGAGCACAGAGAGGGCGAAGGCCTGCAGAAGGAGTGAGGATGGGGTGGGGGCAGCAGGAGAGATCTGTTGGAGAAGGTGGAAGGACCCCCTTTGGGCTGTATTTTCATCCACTGGCTGGAGATGGAGCCACATCTAGTAAGAATCTGCATTCTGGCACTCAAGGAGGAAGACGGCTGCACGGCGGTCTGGGAATTGGGGGCACACCAGGGACACGGTTCCAGATCCTGAGAGGAACTGCCCTAGAAGCAGTACTAGGAGATGGCAGTCAGGATGTGGGCTTCTGGGGTCCCTTCCCTCCACGCCTCTGCAACGGGCCCCTGCACGTTGTTGGGTGCTTTTGCAACGGACAGCTAGCCCTTTTGTCTCCGGGGCAATCGGGAAACGCCAGACTGCGAAGCGATATGCAAAGCCGCCTTTCTCTTTGGAAAAACCGTTCCTGGAAACAGATATTTAATTTCAAAGATCAGTTTCTGTGAAGAGTTTTAAGAGGAGCCGGAAAGCTTTCTTACTCTTGCGTCCATGGAGTATTTATTTCTCCTACATTTATATGCCACTGAACAGAATCCTGAGCAGTGAACAGTGCAAGATAAAAGGAATAAAACCTTATCAAAGGAGTAATAGAAAAATAACCGTTAAAAAAAGAAAGAAACAGAAAGCCAAGAAAAGCCACGGTGGGTCAGTGGAAGAAGGGTTGCCAAAATACAGATGCCTTAAGCAGCCCCTGCAAACAGCACGACGCTGGTGCCACCTGCCCTCCAGAGGCAGAAGTCCCACGGAAAAGGAGCCACGGCACTGAAGGTTTTGCTCGGGGTGAATTCCAGGTGGGCGCGAGGTCCACGCAGAGCTGCCAACCGATGCTGCAGCGACAGGCCAGGAGGCAAAGAGGGAAGGCGCTTAGGTGGCCTAGCATTCCCAGCCCCCGGATGCCAAAGCTTCAGAGTTCGGCACTGTGGCAGAGCCATTCAGAAGAGGGAATTCTCCACAGTGGAAGGGACGAGCCAAAGGGAAATTGGAAGAAAGCCAGAAAAGTTGCATCCCATTAGGCAGGTTGGCAGTGTACACCGCCGTAACAGGGACCTAGACGAGAGATACAGCTGAGCAGAACCCACAAAGATGCGGGCACGGCTAGGAGGCAACTAACATTCAAGAAGGTTTTCCTTTAAGAGGGGAAATGGGGCAGATGCCCCAAAGAAGCGCAGATCAATCAATCAAATACAAAAAGGGTTAGAGGGCCAACTCACCCTCTAAAAAATAGATAAAGCAATCAAAAAACCCTCTTTGGAAACCTCAAAAGCAGGAAACCCTTCAAGTAGGTAGCAGAAGCATTCAATGACAAAGGTGCGGAAGCCTTGCCCTGGAAACACTGGGAGATTTTAAAGAGTAACATCTGCCAGGTTGCTAGTTTTGCAATTCTCTGCTGCTCTGGCTTATTTTTGCCAGTGGTCTTATATTCCTTTTATTATTGTTGCTTTTCACAATATTTAAATTTTGTTAAATAAAGTATACTCTTGTAAATATTTTAAATAAAATATAATATGTTGTTATTGCTGCTTTTAGCAATATCTAAAATACTGTTAAATAAAGTGCAATATTTAAAATATTTAAAATAAAAGTGTATTTCCACTATACACTGTTTTGGAAGCCCGGTGTTAGGGGCGGTGAGTAAATTCTGGACATCAGTCAGTCTTCGCTGCAGAAGATGCTAGAGGATGCTAGGGGTGGGGAAGAGGACTCTCACTCTTGGCAGCGAGAACAAGACACTTTTCACATCCTCCAGCCATCGTTCCGAACAAGAGGAACTCGTTCCCCTGGATTCTGCGCCAGTCAGGCCTCCCCTGGAATACAGCGTTCAGTTCTGGGCACCCAGGTTTTAAAAAGATGCAGAAAAACTAGAAAGGGTTCAGAGGAAGGCAACAAAGATGATCCAGGGTTTGGAAACACTGCCCTGTAAGGAGAGAGTGAACTGGGCATGTTCAGCCTTGAGAAGAGGAGACTCGGGGGGGGGGGGGACATGGGGTCCCTCTGGAAGTCCCTCCAAGGCTGCCCCAAAGAGGAAGGTCAAGCTCTCTTCTTGCTGATGCCAGAAGAGTGCAGGACACGGAATAATCAAGTCAAGCTGCGACAACCCAGACGCAGGCTGGACAGCAGGAAGAGCTTCCTCACGGCCAGAGCAACACGGCAGTGGGACCGGCTGCCAGGACAGGTGGTGGGCTCTCCCTCGCAGGAGGCACCTGGGTGGGAAGGTGTGACGAGTCCTGCAATGAACAGGCGCTTGGACCCGATGGCCTTCTGGGCCCCTTCTGACCCCACTGTTCCGTGGCTCTGTAAAGCAAGGGGGAAGACAGGGCGCCACGATGCAGCCCAGCACCCCACCCTCGTCCGCCAGCCCTTCCTGCATCACCGAGCCTCAACCTCCAGTGCACGCGAATTACCCTGCCTCAGCAGGACTAGCTCCTTTTCTCGCATCTTCATCCAACTTGCAGAAGAACTCGTTAAATCAGAAGGAGCCTAATTTCTCCCATTTCTGCAGGACAAAGGTTCCCCAAGAATTAATCGAGAGAAGAGCCAAGGACACCGCCCCCCCCCCGCCCCCAATCCAAACAGTTGTTTGGAGCTGTCATTTTGTGGACGTGATCAGGGGAAATCATGACTGTCTGTATGAAGAAAGGCAAGAGGGCTTCATTTCCCCAAGGAACCACTGACTCACAAGATCACTACATTCACGGCACTTGATGCCCCTTTTCATCGGGAAGAATGGACACAAAAAGATATACCGACATCTCTCTGTTGGGTTTCGTATTAACAACCAGCTGCCCCAACTAATGTATGGTACTAGTTTCGATTATGAGAAAGGTGCCTCCAAGTAATGAAGCAGAAATCACCATCATATCATTTATTTATATTATATTATATTTATATCTCACCCCATAGCCCAAAGGTTTTATTTATTTATTTTGGAGTTTTTATATGTTGTCCCATCGCTTAACGCCTTGGGCCGGCTTACATAAATAAACATAAATAGACAACATAGTGCCCAATACAAATACAAAAAATACAAATTACACAAATTAAGAACTCCGATTCATTCTGGCTGGAAGTTAAAACCTGTAGATAATATTAAACATTGTTAAAATATTGTTTGAATAAAAAGGTCTTAGCTTGGTGCTGAAAAACAAATAACGACGGCGCCAGGCGGACCTCTCTGGGGAGCGCTTTCCATAGACGGGGCGCCACCACAGAGAAGGCCCTCCTCCGGGTGCTCACCCTCCTAATCTCCTTCACGGAGGGTTCCCGGAGAAGGGCTTCTGCTGCTGATCTCAGGGGGCGGGAGGGCAGATACGGAAGCATATGGGTTCTCCTCCTCCTCCTCCTCCTCATCTTACCCTATTTCCAAGCACCTCTACATTTTAACTTCTGACATTTCTTTCGATACGAGTATCCCTGAAGAGGACAGTGCTGCTTGGAGATCCACCTCCTGTAAGGGAAGGTTCATTTGCGTTGCTCAGCCCAGGAATCGTTATGACCGCAAGCAGCGGTGTCAATTAGCTGTCACTGAACCCTGATAAATAAACATCCAGTGTTTACACCTCTGTTCAGGGCAGCACCGACAAGCACCTGGAACGAGCGGCCTTTTGCCTCCCCTTTGTGCACCGTGAATGCGCGTTTGCGCCAGTGGAAGGGGAACGCCGGGCGCCGATGCCCGCCCACACGAATCCAGGCTACGCTCCCACTCACGCCCGTCGGTTTCTGCGGTGCTCCTCCTCCCCACGCTCCCGGGCTGACATCCCTCCTTCCCTACACACCCTGAATTTCTGCTGGGTCTGTGGAGAATTTTGGGCAGGGACAGAGGACATGTGCCTGCCCCCCACATCCGCCATCACTGGCCAGGGCGTGCGGAGGAGGACAAGCCGGGCCCTGCAGTAACAAGAGCATGCACAGAGCGTGCAAACCCGCTGTGAGTGGCCGGCAGGAAGCCAGCTGAGCTCCTGGGGCAGCCATGGCCCTGGGCAGACAGCCCAAGCCCCTCCTGGCTGCCACGCAGGCGGCTTCGGCAGAGTTCTGCCGCTCGCTTCGACCTCGCCTTCCCGATGCCAGGCCGGGACGCGGCCGGTACTCCGTGGCGGCCCGCCGGGACTCACACCTGCGCAGCGCCCACACAGGTGAGATGCACAGCCTGCTTCTCGGGCAGCACAGAACGGAGAGCTCCGGGGCCACCGAAGCCATTCGCCCCCAGGAAGGGGGAACCTCCACCCACCGCCCTGCAGGACTCCTTGGGCATCAGCTCCAAAGAGCAGCTGCAGAGCAGAGCGGGGGGGTTTCCTCCCTGTGGCTCCAAGAAGTGAGCCAGTCTTCGAGTGAGGGGGAAGAAAGGTGGGAGCCCCCTCTCTCCACCTGGCAAACGGTGCTAACGCTCGGTGCTCTGCTCCCCACATTTTTTGCGAGGGAGCCCCTTCCCCACCACAACTGCCCTGGAAGAAGAAGCAACTCCCCATCAGAGAAAGAGGGGTTTGGCTTTCTGCCCCCCCCCCTTACATCATCAGGGCCTCGATGCATAAAAATGTACAGGGACCTCCCACAGGTGTGACACTCGGTCGCATCAACTGCATTTTGATCCATTTTCTCGTGCTAAATTGGCTCTACGGGGAAATTAAGAACTAGTAAGAAAAGGTTTTTACGGATTTGGACAGATGAGTTGATTTTTTGACTTGGATCAATTGGTGGGTGCTGGTGGCGAGTTTTCACCATTCACGGCTTTGCATGCTAAATGCACGGCTGAAGGGCTGTTCCTGCCACGACAACTCTGGCTCGAACCCGGGCTGGCCCTCTTGCCCTTGCAGCTTCTCCGCTGGAAGCCCTTGCTGGAAATGACCAGTTATTTCGACTCGCCATCTATGTTTATACATACGTATTGGCAAATAACCGTGATAAATGAGGCCTGCAGGAGGAATCGGGTGGGAACCGAGGCTGCCCCATTTTGCCTGCTCAGTGGCGTGCCACATGAGCGCGTCGACCGATCTTGGGTTACATCTTATTCAGCCAAATCTCTTGGACCACGTCTGTTGGACGCTGCTTCGTCTCTTCAAGGCATGTGTGCCTAAGTTGTCTGTCTGCCTGCTAATGTCTTTCAGTCACACATCAAACCCTACAGAAATTGCACAACCATATGCTTTGTAATTCCAATCATCGCTGCTTTTGAGGAGGGCCCTACATTATGGATTCTGGAACGCTCTTTAACATTTACTGGCGTACACCTCCTCTTAAATTATGGGCCGGCTCTCTAGCGGTTAACCCGAAGGCAGCCAAATGGATTCTGCGCATCCCTTTGACAGCCAAAGCACTAATATTACAATACTGGAAGGGTATTTCATATGCATGCATTGAAACTAATACATTAAAATCAGTGTAGTTCTACTTTTCCCTTTTCTTTTGTTTAACAGCATTTTTAGCAAAAATATGACTTTAAAAAAATCGAAAGGGGGAGAAGCAGAGCCCCGAGTCACGAAGTCGCCTGCCTTCGGAAAGCGGTACTCTTCCTGCCCGAAATACGATGCTGGAGCCAGGCTCCCGGCCAGAGCAAAGCCCAGCCTAGGGAACGCTTGCTTGCGTTCGGACATGCCTGGCTTTCCAAGGCGGCCACTCAAGCACACCTGGAATGCCAGCATGAAGGCAGCCCGCTGCCCATCTTTGCACCTGGAGGCCCATTTGGGATGGATGTTTTAGGGGTGAACATTAACTAGGAGAACCCCTTAACGGAAAGAGCCCTGCAGCGCCGGAACCAAGGATCCGGAAGGGGGCTTGCCCAGGCCGGGGGTGTTCCAGCAGGCGCCGGGCAGCCATCTGCTGGGGTCACTCCACTTTGGACGCCCTGCACAGAGCCCGGGATGACCCCTGTGACACCAACATCCTGGCTATCGTGACTGACACACTCTGAGGAGCTCTCCGGGACGGATCTCTCTAATCCACTTTTAAAGCAACCTTAAGCCACATCTTGTGGATGAGAATTCTGCAAGTTAATTGGGGCTTTTTGCATGTAATTATCTTATGGAATTGGAAATTAAATGATGCAAGTGGGTGGAAAGACCCAATATCGTACGTTCTTTATGACCCCACTGGGCTGCCACTGGAGCAGAAAACCACACTGTCCTACCCTTGTGCCGCTCTGGCTTTAATCTAGCTGAGATGGGAGTGGGGCTGGTGGGTTCAAAGAGACCACCCCAAAACATTCTGGCTCAATGCAGGAAAGGGAAGGTCATGAGGGGATGGGAAGGGAGGGCTTGGTGCAGAAACAGAGAAACCCACTGGACAGCATGAGTTTATCAATCGATCCGTCGATCTGTCTATCAATCTAATCATCTATTTCTATACCATCCAAAAGCCAAAGCTCTCTGGAATTGTACAACACCCAGTACAATCAACTACCATAAACATTTTCCAAAATCCAAACATTTAAAGATAATTTCTAAAATAGCTAAACATTTTAAAACAGCCGGCAGACTTCTAAAACTCCCGGAAAGGGTAGTTCTCTCAAGCTGTTAACTGTCCTCATATCTCTTTAAATGCCTGAGTACGGAGGGCAGTCTCAACCCGGCCTCAAATGTTGGGCAAGGCTGGCACCTGGCAGGCCTTTGTGGGGAGCTCATTCCAGAGATGGAGGGGCCACCACTGAAGAGGCCATCTCCCCTGTTGCTGCTCTCCAAGCTTCCCTCCGTGCTGGCACCTGGAGGATGGCCTCGGATGTTGACTGCAGTGCCCAGGTAGACAGAAAGAAGCGCCATCTACTTGTCATATTTATTTTACCAGCAGCACGTAAACACATCGGTCACCCACAGCTCCCGAGCCCGCTTCAGCACGCACGACACCAAAGAGGCAGGTCACCAGCCAGAGGCGGAAAACAACAGTAACGTTACAAACATTTGGTTGAATCTCAGGCCAAAGCGATTGAGGGGATTATTCCATTTTAACAGATTACTCCCTCTGACACTTTCTGCTCTCTTCCTCCTAAACAAATGATCCTCTTTAAGCCTGGCTTGGCTTATTCTGTGCTAAAAAAATTAAAAGGTGAAAGTTCTTTTCCTCCTACACATGAATACGAGGCTGCATGGAAACCCAGAAGTGACAAGCCAAAACACGCCGTGGCTTCTTGTCAGCCCATGCGAAACGCAGAACCGTGTCCGACCTCCCGATTTCCCTCAGAAGTCCATTGTGCTGGGCGCCATCACGTTAAAAGACAAACAAGCACCGGGGCACGCACGCTCCCTCCTGATCCGCGGCACATTTCCCAACCACACGACATTCCAGTTAAAGGAAGTGACCTTCCATTCACGCAGAGCCATGACAAAGAAGCTGGTCTTAAGGGCTCTGGGAATTCCCTGCGGTCCGTCCTGGGACAGGCGAGCCCGGTGGCCCTCGCTCTGGGAAGAGGGAAACAGCTGGGAGAAGGGAGATTTCAAGACGACTAGCAGCCGGAAAGGAGACGGTCCAAAGCCCTTCCCCTCCCCAGTCCTCTGCTTCCAGTTAAAGACGTTGATATGTGTGGTTAGGCCTGGCCTGCTAAAGCCTGGTTTAAAACATTTTCTGCCCTTCCATGCCCTGAGAACCTTAGCTAAGGCATGTCCTGATGCTAAATCCACACTTCGGTCATTCGCTCTTCAAGTATATTCTAGCTCCAATCCTTCATATTTCACTTTAGTCTAGATTTAACTGAAGTTAATTGGGTTTAACTATTAAGCCGCAAAGACCGTCTGTGTCATCCAGACTTTCTGCTGCACAGCGGTGGGACGCAGTCTGCCGGATTCCACTTCAATCGACTCTCCCCTGAAATTATTTCCCAGCCTTGTTCTAACTGTGATCAGAACCTGCTTATCTTCCAGTTCCCAAGGGAATGAACGACGTTTGCTTCTCTTTGGCTGCAGCCCGCAATCTTTTGCGCAAGACACAAAGCCAGGCCAGTCAACTCACAAGAACTTCCTCTGTCCCCAGCCGGACCCTGGGCTGGACAGGGCAACCTTGCCTGGATCTCACAAACACATCCACACTCTGATCCCCTCCCTCCCTCCACCACTTCCCACACACGGCTTTTGCCACGCAGGGGCTCGTGCCCCCGAAGGTACCATGGAAGGGCAGACTTTCCACGCTCTTGCTGGGATGCAAGGAGAAAAGGCAGCTCACCTGCTCCTGGGAATTCATCACCCGCAGCTTCATTTGCTTCAGGTAGGTGGAGGTGAGGGGCATGTTGTAGTCGATGATGCCCGAGACCAGGGAGGAGGGAGGCTCATTTTCTGCAAGAAAACGGGAGAAGAAAGATGTCTCTGGGAGGGGAGGACAGCTGAACGACAGCCACATTGCCTCCCGGGCCGCACGCCCAAGCCCCATCCCGGGCCCGAGGAGAGCTGGCCATTCCTCTGTTCTCGTGTTTCCCTGTTCACACACAGAGCGTGTGCCTCTGCTCGAGCGTCTGCGCAGGTGAGGGGTGGGTGGAACCTTGGCCACAGAAGAGCTGAACCTGCCCCGGCCGATGCTTCGGCAGCCACGCTACGCTGCGCGGGGTGCCTTGTTCCTGGGCTCCGTTCCTCTGCCAGCGCCGGTGCCTGGGTCAGAGAAGGGCACGTGGGCCGCAGGGCGCAGGCAGAGCTCGTAGGCGCCCGAGGGGCTGGCACGCAGCCGCAGGCAGCCTGGAAGAACACTCCCACCTGGAGCACAGGGCACACTCCAAAGCGCTAGTCTTGGTCTTTCAGGCCCTGAACGGTTTCGGGAACGGTTGCTCTATCAACCACTCCACCTGCCCGCTCCTGGAGACCTCAGACTGCCTTGAGACAGGGCCTTTCCACTGGTGGCCCCTTCTCTGTGGAAGCCCCTGCCAGGATAGGCACTCTGGGTCCTTCCCGTCCCGGCATTCCAAAACAATTAAAAGGCCAGTTTCAAACGGCTTTGAGTTTCTATAGTTTTGCCGAACATACAGCTGAAAAATAGTTTCTACTGCCTTGTATATACATAAACAGGAATAGAAGGGAGCGGGCGTTGTTCTGAGGAGGGGAGAAACAATGCAGCAGGATCCTTGGGCTGGGGCTCCCACTACGTAAGGCTCAGGTCGCAGAATCCTGCGTCTCTCCCCCGTCCTCTCACTCCCGCGCCTGCCCCGGCTTGGTTTCCAGGGACTCTGCTGAGCTTCGAGAGAGCTGCCCTCCCACAGCTGCTTCAAGCCCAACCTTGCCAATCAAGTACCCTCCAGCCGCTTTGGATCACAAATCCCAGCATCCACAGCCAGCAGGGCCTTCAGTATACCCGGGCACCTGGAGGGGGCCGGGTTGGAGACGGCTGCCGCATCCCCCAGCGCTCCCTCGCCTCGCTCAGGGCAGGAAAAACTCGGCCTGGGAAGAGAGCGGAGGCCCAGCTCTCGCCTGCCTGCAACCCCTCGCAGCCACCGGAGCTTTCCTGGGCGTTTGTGGGGGCCGATCACGAAACATGCCCCGACCCACCCCTCCTTCCCAGGTGGCCACCGTGCCTGCGCCACTGCCCTCTCCCTGCGCGGCCGGCGTGGCGCTTCAGAACAAAAGGCCGTTTGTCTTGACCTGCTGCTTCTGGCCAGGCAGCAGAACTCACCTATAAAAACAAAAACGGTTTGGTTTGCAGAGCGTTTTTATAGGGGACCCTGCTGGGACAAGGGACTCTGGCTTAGCCTCCTTGTGGAGGAGACAAGCCATCGAGTCCTCGCCGGCCGCAGCCTCCGCAGTCAGACCCTGTCGCAACGGGCGGAAGAGACAGCGCAAGCGCTGCAACACTTAAACCGCAGGCCCTGCGGACCCTGACAAAGGCCGGGCTAAGTGTGCAGGGGGGCGCTCTGCGGGGGCCCTAAAACCCTACAACGTTCCTCTTCTGCAGCGGGAGCTTTCCAAACATGAAAGACCCAAGCCAGGCCGCCACGGCCAAGCGGGGAGGAAAGGGGTGCAGAGAAAGCAGCGGGGTGCTCCTGGAGGGCCACCTTGGGGAAGGGGGATGGAGGCAGCAGCTCCCCGTCGATCCCCTCCGTGTCTTCTCAAGAGACGCTCTTTAGGAAAAGCTGAGAGACCCCCGATGCAAAAGTCTCCAACATCATGAGCTCCATTCGCTACTTGTATAGCGCTTCCCGATTCCAAAAGCATTTCCAGCCTGTTGGATTGCTCCCCACGGCACGCCGGCGGCCCCACTGTACAGACGAGGAGCCAGCGCTGGGAAGCACTGCTTTGCCCAGGATAACTTGAAAACAAAAGTGGGAACCGGGTTTCTCCAGATCTCTAACAGCAGCCTGCACCTTTCCTCGGATGGACCCAGGGCTGCGAACCAGCAGAGAATCCGCTCTGTCAGAAATCCACTTTTACGGTTCTGTGCCGGGCCATCCACGCAGAAAATCACTTTCTACAGCCACTAGGGATGTTCTGCCAATGGAGTGAGGCCCCATCAGTGTGCGTGTTCAAAGATAGGCTGGACAGGCACATGGCAGGCTGGAGCCAGGGGGTCAGACTAGATGGCCCGGGAGGCCCCTTCTGCCTCGCTCTGTT
>JAIXND010000771.1:1875067-1895093 GCA_023646645.1 Varanus salvator macromaculatus | reverse complement strand
GAGAGAGAGAGAGAGAGAGAGAGAGAGAGAGAGAGAGAGAGAGAGAGGTTGCCACTTCCTGTGTGACACTCAGCTTTGACCGTTTTTAGTGGGCTGAAAGGAAGTGGGGCAGGGGGCTCGGGAGAAACACACGTGTGACCAATTAATATGTTTAGCACGCCTGCAGAAAACACCCCCTCGCCTCCGGCTCCAAAGAATCCTTTTCAGGATCCATGCAAAGAAAACGTTTCTTTCAAGAGACAAAACATTCCTCATCAGCAGAGGAAAAGCAGGAAACACGCTGCACGTGATCGCGCTTCAAACCAGCGATGAAAAGTGTGGATCTTCAAGAAAAATCGCACGCGTGGGGACTTGAGCAGACAGTGGGTCGGAAAGGGGGATTTCTGCAAACGCCCAGGTTGTGTGTGTTTTTTAGAGAGCTTTATCTCCACTAAGCGGCAGCATAACCCAATTTTTCGCGAGCGAGGCGAGCGCAGAGCGCGGGGCAAGGCGCACGGAGGGGCCGCGCTTCCCGGGGCCCGCGCCGCCTCCCGCCCCCCCCCCGGCCAGGCCCCCGCGGCGCCCCGGCCTGCGGCAGAGCCACCCGCCCGCGGCCCCCCTCTCGCCAGGAGCCACCGGGCGCGTCAGCAGTTCCCTCTCTGCAGCGGCCCAAGAAAAGGCTGCAGTTCATGCGCCAGGCAAAGGCTGCTTGGCTCATCAGAAAAAGAGCTGAGGGGGCAGCCCAGCTGCGCCTCATCTGCCTGCTCCCCATCCTCGCGCATCACAAAAGCCCCAGTGTCTCGGGAAGTCCTTCTGGCCTGGAGGGCTTCTTTCCAGGCGCGCGCGCCCCGCGGAGAGCAAGTTCTCTCGCTGCTGCCTCACGCCGGCCATCCTCTCCCTTTCTTCCCCCTCGCAGGAGCACCCGATTCCCGCGTGCCCTCAGCCGGGATTTGACTCATTCGGGCCCGGAGCGACGTCCATGAGCGGAAAAGCTCAAAGATGCACTCAGCAGACCGCAGAAGTCGCTGCGGCCGAGATTCTCCATTTCCCAGCGTGTTGGCACACTGTCCCTGCTGTGAGAAGGCTGCTCACATGATCCGGATTGGGATGGAGAACAGGCAGGGGGAGTCTTGCATCGGCGCTGAAGCGCCGAGGGTGAAGCTCAGCCTCCTCAGTGTCCCCCGTGGATGCGCGTGGAAAATCACCGCCTGGAACAGCTCCTCCTGCGACTTCCTTGAGACCAGGCGCTCCAGCCACCCTGTCTCCTGTCTCCGGGTTTGTCCTGTTTGTAGCCTAGCAACAACCCTGGCATGTAGAGTGCACTGAGATGCAGCGCCAGGCCAAGCTCGCTCGCTCGCTCGCGGAGCTTCGTGGCTGAGCAGCGGTGGAACCACGGGTGGCCGGGTTCGCGTTCAACTCTCTGCCGAGCACACGTCACCCCACGGGGACAAAATCCCGCGAGAAGGGGAGGAGGAAGTCCTTAACATCTGAGGTGGAGGGGAAGAGCTCCTGCTGGCTCCCAGAAGAGACCTCTAAGCCCACCAGGCCCTGCCTCACCACCACCCTTTGTGGTGTTGTGCAGCGTGACAGCAGGAGTTGCAGAACGGACGATTTGCATAGAGAAAGTCCCTGCGTTCTCCCGGGCATCCCGGGCTGGAGGACCTCAGCGAGCAAAGGTGGGTGGGGGGAAACCCCGCGCAAGGCCCTGAGGAGCAAATAGCAGTCGGCACAGCCAAACCGGGGCGAGGGCAGCGTGTGGTCTGCTTCCTCTCCCCGCGTCATCCAAATTCCAGAGCACATCTGCAGACAGGCAACGAATAACACAAATTCCTCTTCGTACAATCTTCGGCGATCCTTGCTCCTCCATCACGGTCTGTCTGCAGCGGCCTGTCGCCACTGTGCTGTGTCGGGCTCCGTCGTCCTGTGCAGCTCCCCTCCCTGCCCCAGCTGGACTGCAGCTGGACTGAAGAGAAGCCCTGCTGGATCAGACCCATGGGCCATCCAGTTCGGCACTCTGCACACACGGTGGCAAAGCAGCTGCCGCAGGATCCCGCAGGCTGGAGGGGGGAAAGGCCTCCCCCTGGCCGGCTCTTCAGCCCCTGGCGCAGGAGCCCCGGGGATCGCCTCCTCCCGCGTGAGTGAGAACAGGTCAGACGTAACCCTGGTGGTCTTGGGGCAACACAACGAGCGTCGAGTGTCACATTTTGGGCTCCAAAGTTCCTTCTGGAAGCAGGTTTCCTCTACAGCTGAAGGCACCTTCCCCCTGAGAACCACCTCTGCCCTATAGTATCTGCCAAGGAAGCAGGCTGGGTGCCCGCAGGGCTTAATCCAAGCCAGACCCCAGACCCCTTCAGGCTCAGAAGTTATTTTCGGTGCGTCCAGTACTGTTGCTGAGTATGATCAAACTGCCTTTTCCCTCTTGTGAGGCACCCAAGGTGGCAGATGTGGGCCCATTTTAGCCTCACAACAACAACCCTGTGATGTAGATTAGGCTGAGGGGGAGTGACTGGCCCAGAGTCACCCAGGGAGTTCCATGGCCGAGTGGGGACTGGAATCTGGACTTCCTGGGTCCCTGGGAACCACCACACCACTCTCACTGACTCTCACAACATTACGCAGTGACAGTGCGTCTGTGCATGTGCAGAGCGCCTCGCCTTCGTCCACAAAGGGACACAGCTGTGGTTCACATATCTGAAATGACCAAGCAGCCTGTGAGTCTGGCCACCTCCTGCTTAAGAAGCACAGCACCGTGCTTCCTCTGGCTGGAAGACGGCCTGAGGGCCACTCCGGGGCCGAGCCTTTTGCGGCGCCACCTCCAAGGAAGACCTCCTTTTCCTCCTCCGCCGCTTCCCGTTGGCTTTCTGCCTTTCACGTCGGCAGTCGGAGACCGTTTCTGCGACGTCATAGAAGAAGCGTCTTTCTCACGTTTTGCCATGCTAGGGGCGCCCCGGAAAGCACGCCAGCCGCCGGGCATATGTTTGGCGGCCCCATGGCGGCCCCACTAGCCTGGCTGCCCCCCGGAGGCGAGAGGCCTGGGCCAGCCCCCACACCGGCAGTCGGGTGCGTGGCAGGATGCCGGACCCGTCCCCGGGCTGCACCCCTCAGCCTGGAGGCGGCGCTCACCGCAAAGCCACCTCCTTGCCAAAATTTAAAAAGGCATCCGGACGGGTGATGTATCGGGAATCTTCCCTCTGGCTCCTGGGCTCGCCTGTGTGGGGAGCCCTGGTTCAGAGCAGACGCACACGCTGGCCATTTCAGGGAGAAGGGGGGTGTTCCTGCCAGGGCCGGGGCTCCCGCAAGGGGGCCCCCGCGTCCCTCTGCGAGGCCGGGCTCCCTCCAGCGCATCCCTCTGCTCGGTCCCAAGGCTGCCCCGTGACGCAGGCCCCTTGCCCTCCAAGTCTGACGCCCCAGATTAATTCTGCTCCAGCGCCACTTCCGTGGGGGCACCAGAAAGGGAAGATGGCTGTGGGTCCCTGCCAGGTCAGGAGGGGAGGCAGCCCGGCTAATGGGATGAGATCAGCCGGGCCGCGGGGGGAGCCGGCGTTCTGCGCAGGCCGGCCTGGGGAAAGCCGGCCAAGGCAGCCGCTCCCCTGAGGCCCAGCAGCCCCCGGGAGCCAGACTGCGGGACGAGGGGAGGGCCGGGCCCGTCTGCTCGGAAGCAGGCAGGAAGCCCCTGCACGGGGGTCCCGCTGGGGGCCCTGCCCCGCCTGCGCCATTACAGAGAGGCTGCCGGCCAGCCGGCCGGCCGACCAGCAGGGAGAACAGGCTCACACAATGGCTCCGGCGGCCCTGTGCGGAGGCCGTGACGGGGCAGCCTGGGAGCCGCCCGCCTGCAGCCGCCCTCGGGGACGGGGGACGCACACCACACCGGCTCCCGGCTCCTGGGAAAGATGCCAGCGGCAAGCAGAGCCCAGCTGGGGAAGGGGGGCGGCCTCCCCTGCAGGACTCCAGGCGGGCGTGCTCCGGTGGAGGATGGGCCCTGGTACAGAAAGCGATTGTGCGCGCTCGCTCACGCCCTGCCGCAGAGGCTCCAGCTGCACGTCCAGCCCCGCCGGATCTCCAGCCGAGACCTCGGCTCTCTGGGGGACCTTTCCAGGCACTCGTCCAAACGTGACAGGAAGCCGGGGAGCAAAAGCCGTGAGCCGGCCCAGCCGAGGAACGGCCCGCTGGCTGCCCGGAGGAGCCCTGTGCCCCGGGGGTAAACGGCCAGCGATTCCAGAAGAGGACGGAGGCGGAGAGACTGCCGCAGACAGCTCTGCGAACAGGGCCCGGGAGCCGGCCCGGCTGCAGTCCCTCTCGTGCGGCCGGACGGAGGGAGAGCGGAGGCTTCCTGGCCGGGAAGGGCCTGGAAACCCTCGGGGCATTGCCACACCTGGCCACAGACCATGTGCACCTGAATGCGGGGCCCTCCACGCTGGGCCAGGTGCGTGGCCGGCAAGGCCAGGGAGCCGATCGGGGGCGTCGCTGGCAGTTCGAGCGACCTTTACAGGTTCCTTTCCAGGGCAGGGGCCAAGGGCCGAATCCCGGACTGGGCCAGGCTGGGGGCCGCCTGCCAAGGCCCTGGGCGGTGCTGGGCTCTCCCCGCAAAACGCGCTCTTGCACCAAGCCCTCAGTTCCCCCTTTGGATGGAGGCGTCCGTGGCGTGCCAGCCACCCCACAAGGGCCTCCAAGGCTGAGCAACGTGGCCCCTGGCAGGCTCGAAAAAGTGGGAGCAGCGTCTGAGCTGCACGACCGGGCTGCCCTCCCGCTGGGTCGGCCGCGTGCGGGGCCGGGCGGCTCAGGCAGGCCCTGCAGGGAGCAGAGGACGGCGTCTCCTGGGCCGGGCAATTCCACCGCCTGGGCCCCTCCACAGAGTGCCGCCTTTCCTGCTTGGGAAGCGGGCGGGCCAAACTCCCCCGGGAGCTCCTCCAGCTGTTTTCTGAGTCTGAGGCACCTGCCCAGCGCTCCGAGGACGGGGCAGGAAGCAGCCTTCTCCTGAGTCAGGCAGCTGGTACATCCAGCCCAGCAAGGCCTGCTCTGGCTGGCAACCGCTCCCAGGGCCCCACGGATGCAGGATTCTAGCGTGCGTTTCCTGAGGATGCAGCCTGAGACCCTCTCCATGCAGATCACACGCAGAACTTCCAAGGTGTCATGAGCCTGCACACCTCCAGAGGAATGGCTGCAGATTTCGGGGCTAGAACCACGCCGTGCTTTTATTATTTAAACACGAAGGTGACGTTTGTAGGGTGCCAAGTTCTGCAACCGGCACCCCACTGCATTTTGTAGGGCACGAAAGAAAACCTCCCCCCTCTTCTCAGATCCTGGCTAGCATAGCAGGCCCATGGCCATCAACTGTCTTTTGCAGGTATCCCAATTCCTTTCATAGCTATTTCAGTTCAAAGAGCTTTACAATATTCCTCAGGGCAGAACTAGCAATCCCCCATCGGCCATATAAGAATAAAGATACTGACCTACCTTACAGGGCTGTTGAGAAGATCTGAGATATTGGTTGCATTACTATAACGAGCCTAACCTCCCCTGGATTTGTGTCTTCCGCCTCCATTAAGAGGGCGAGAGGGCGAATGCCACCCTGGGTTGCATAGCCAGAAGTGTGGCTTCTAGATCAAGAGAGGTATTACTACCACTCTACACGACTCTGGTGCGCCCGCAACTGGAGTATTGTGCTCAGTTTTGGGCCCCTCATTACAGGAAGGATATAGCCAGGTTGGAGTCAGTGCAGCGCAGGGCCACAAGGATGGTGGCCGGTTTGCAGGGGATGCCGTATGAGGCAAGACTGAGGGAACTGGGTCTCTTCAGCTTGGAGAAGAGGAAACTCAGGGGGGATATGTTGGCAACATGCAGGTATGTGAGGGGGTGTCACATGCAGATGGGTAGAGACCTGTTCTCCCCTGAGGAGGAAGTCAGGACGCACTCCAACAGAGCAAGGCTCAGGGAACCAGGGTTCAATTTGGATGCCAGGAAGCACTTCCTGACAGTCAGGACCCTGAGGGCGTGGAATGGGCTTCCAGGGGAGGTGGTTGAGGCTCCATCGGTGCGGGTGTTCAAAGACAGGCTGGACATGCACATGGTGGGCATGTCGTAAGCGGAGCAGGCTGGTGCCGGAGGTCAGACTAGATGGCCCAGGAGGCCCCTTCTGACTCGCTCTGTTTCTATGTTTCTATTACATTTGCCAGGAGAGGTTAGAGACTCCCTCTTTCTTTCCAAAGTAGCTGCAGTTTAGTGTGCCATCTTAACTAATTAGCTTTCCTTATCTCATCATTTGGTAGTCAGTCATTAGTTAATCTCAACTAATAAAAACAAGCCAGCTTCAGAAACTATGGTTTGAAGCTGGCTTGTTTCCACTAACCATAGTTAAGGCTAGCTACAGTTTGTCCGGCTCCTGATGGCACAGGAAACCACAATTAAATAGCCGAACTTCCCCACGCGGCAGCACCAGAAAGCTTGCGGGGAACCACACCAGCCCAGAGGGAGGCGATGCTGCCTGCTGCCCAGCGCATGTCCCGAGCTTTGAGCGCTCAGGGAGGGCGAGACCCCTGGTGACTACCCTCAGGCCATGGCAACCTGTTCCAAGGGCAAGCACTGTTTGTGCAAACGCCTTCTCTTTCTGCCTCTCCCCGCATCTGCTCGGGCCCCTCTGCCCCGATCCAGCCCGTCCTCCCTCTTCTCGCACGCAGTTGGCCTCCGGGGTGGCGGGGGCAACCGTGGGAAGCCACCCCCGGCCACCTGCGCCTCCTGCGAAAGAGAAAGGCTCACCGCTCGGTACGTCTTCTTCTGCCCGGCATGTTTGGGGGCTTTGCCGGGCTCCGCCGAGCTCTCCACATGCATCGAGTAGATGATGTCAAAGAAATCTTCCACCACCGCGACGCGCTTGAGAGCGATGCCCTCAGGCTCTGGCACGCCATCTGCCCCCTACAACAGCACAGGCGAGCCACGTTAGTTCCCGGACGGGCGAGTGGAAGGGCGCGAGGGGGAGGGGGAGGGGGCCTGCTCCACCCCGGCCGGGGCGTGCACATGCGGGGAAGCGAGTGGGCCGCTGGGGAGGGTCCATCGGGGCAAGAGGTGGGATTTTTGCTGCCGCCGCCGCCGCTGCCGCCACCGGCACCACACCAGAAGTCAAGGCCAAAGAGGCAAGAACAGAGAAGGGCCCTGACGCCCTTCCCAGTTACCACAACCTCATTAACCGGCAAGGGCTTTCTGTGCGTGCGTGCACACTCACTCTCTCCCCGGTTGCACACTCACTCTCTCCCTGGTTGCACACTCACTCTCTCCCCGGTTGCACACTCAGGCATGCACAGGCATACCCTTCCTTTGCTGCCTATCAGCCACAGAAGGAATTTGTGGTTCTCAAATGCCAACCTTCTAATTGTTCAAGGTAAATTAAGTCACATATTACCAAAACCTTTCTGAGAAACTGAAGGAAAGTGAAATCACCTTGACTTTAATAGGCAGCTACCTACTACCCATTACTAGAAGAGGAATCACTTCTTTAAGAGGGTTTTTTAAATTCGCCACCACAACAACTGGAGCTAACACAAGTCCTGCCTGCCTGATCAGTGGGCACGTGCCCTGAAATTGCAGCCCTACCCCAGTAACCGCCACCTTTGCAAATTCACCTCAACGGATTCCAAAAGTCAGGCTTCCTTTGAATAATCTGCCAATTAAATGATGTTATTTAAATAGTCGAAATGGATGCATAAGCTCTGAAGCGCAGGGGAGGAATCCCGCACTGGGAGGGGGCTTCAGTGCAGAGCCACGTCATCCACACACACGTTCACACTCTTGCACAAGTCTTTGTGCTCGTTACCAGAATGCTAAAGCCTGCGTTTCCTCGCATTTTGATAAACCTAAGGGCTAGCAACATGCTTTTTTTTTAAAGCAAGCAAGCTGAAGGCTCCAAAGGCGCAGGGTGGCCTTCGCCTCTCTAGCCCTGTGCACTGGCTGGCCTGCCCCCCCAGACGTTCAAGAACTGCAGATGTCCCGGGTGGTCATTCAGAGGCCTGGAGTCCAGAGCTATCGCGAAGATGCCCTTGTCCAATTTCTCTCAGGTTTCATGTTTGTCCTCTCCCTCCCTCCAACACACGCTCCGAGCCAGCCCCATGGCCGCAGGGCAGAGACGACGGAGGATGCTCGCTCTCCTCTCTGGCTCCCACAGAGAGTACTGCTTCATCCTGACAAGGCAGGCCTGGGCGGGGGGGGGGGGGGGGAGGCGTCCCTGCGCCCCCCACAGCTCCTCAGCCAGAAAAGCTGCCGGGAAACAGGAGCTGGAAAGGATGAGGCCGAGAGCCGTCACAGGGCTGCTTTTTAGCCAGTCGGAGAAGAGCAGGAAGGGCTCCAGATGCAGGAACAGCTTCTTCCTGTTGACTGTTGCTTTGAAAAAAGACCGGACTGGTTCACGGAGGGTCTCGCTCACGGCCCTGCCTGCGTGGTGCCGCAGCATGTCGCCACATCTGTGCTGAGCTGGGAAGGTGTGGGCCGGCAGCCGGATGACTGAGCACATGTGCAGGAGGAGCAAGGTTGGGCTCAGGGCCCTCCTGGACCGCCTCCTCTCATCTATTTGCCACAGCAGCTACTTGCAGTTTCTGTACTCAGGGGATTACCCTCCTCTGCACCCCACGTGGGGTGACCACGCAAGGGAGACTTGCTTGTGCACTTCCAAAGCCTGTTCTTGGAGACCGGATACCGGACTAAGTAGAACTTGGGCCTGATCCAGGAGAGGTCTTTACACCCTTGCGCAAGCCGTGTATACAACCACATATTAGCTACTCATTTAACGAGGCTATGAGCAGTCCTACTCCACGTATTCAACCAAGAGTTGTCTTAAGCAGCTGCTAGAAAGATTGGCACTGGTGTGTTTTTATCAGCAAGTCAAGGCAAACTTCGCAATTTAGTCGCAAGGGAAACAAAGTGTGCCATGGATAGAACAAGATCTAAAGGTCGTGTGATCCCACCCATGCGGGAAAGGCACTCATTCAAGATGCAATCCGGGAGATCTGCAGCCTGATCCTGTGCAGAGTTGGGCACAAGCATGGAAATCCACTGGACTGAGGGCCTCGTCCAGTCCAGTCCAGTCCAGTCCAGTCCAAGGCATGCTCAGGCAGACTTTTTTCCGTCTAAACATACCCAGGACAGAACAGCACCCTTTGCTGCACAGGAGTGCCCTCTTCTTTCTTGCAATAATGCAAGAGTTTTGTGTGACCTAGAAGTTCGCATACTCAAAGAAATTAAATAAATAATACTTCTACTTCCTGAGAGAGGAGAGCCATAAAAATAGTTTGCATTCAATTGTTACTTCATTAATATTTTATAATCAAATAGAAGAGCTCGAATCCAGAGAAACCCGTATTTCATAGAATCCTAGCATTTGCGATTGTCCAAACCTGTTCCCATAATGCAAGTATCATTGCACTCAATGAGAAAACCGTGCCCGGTTTTGGTCTTGGGTGTTCAAGGAAGATGAAATCCAACTGCGACGATTGCAGCACGGCGCATTAATTTTGTTTAATGAATGTTTTTAAGAACCCCAGTGCTATGCTCAATATTGAAATACAGCGCTTCTGAACAGTCAAAGCCCCTCACGCCCATTATCTGAACCTTCTTGAGTAGCTCAGTGCTTTATCTTCCCTGGTGCAGGAGGGGACCATCCGCAGTCCCCACGGTCCAAAGTCACAGCGGAAGGAGAAGGGGTGTGACCCAGAAGAAAAGCTCCATCTCTTAAGGGGCAGAGGATCGTGTCCTCGGACCTCCCCCCCTCCACCTCTCAGACTGGGGAAGAGGACGGTGTGGGGAGAGAGATGGATCCCTTCACACCTTTCCAGGCCACTGCAAACACTGAGCAGAATCGTGCCCACGTTGGGAGAAGCATTAAAGCTTTTCCGTAGCATCCCTGTTTCCTCCCTGTCTCTTTCACACTGCAAGCCCTCCGGCTCTGTCTGGGGCTCCAGTTCTGCCCCCTCTCCGCTCTTTCATTCTAAGAGAAACCATAAAGCGTCACAAAGGGACACACGATCCAGCCACTTTGTCCATGTAGCAGGAAAGCACATCTGGGGGTGGAAGTGCTCCTTGCCGGAAACAAGCTGTCCCACGGCCCCCACAGGAGTCGCCAGCATTTGGGTCGCTCGCCCCTTGGGGCAAACTGACCTCCCCAGCAGCCTTTTCGGCACCGCTGGACTCCCTACACACAAACACAGTGGCACCTCGGCTCTCAGACGTCATCCGTCCCAGGACTCTGGTCGTGACCCAAGTTGGTCGTGAGCCAAGTCAAATTTCCCCATAAGGCTCAACGTCAATAAGGTTAATCCGTTCTGCAACTGTTTTTTTAACTCACACAAATCTGAAGCAAAGGGACAAAGAACAACATCTCCCCACCCCACCCCAGCATGACTGTGGTTGCGCCCTTCATCCTGGTGCGCTGGAGGGGAGAGCCGGACACGACCGTGGGCGGGCTGTGGGGGAGAGACGGGAGTGATCGTGCTGGGGGGCGGAATGGCTGAGATCGCAGTTGTGCTCCTGCAGGAAAGACGGGCGCGATCTCGGCCATCTCCCCCCACTCATCCCCAGCACGATCGCTGCCATCTCCCCACTCGGGGGGTGCAGAGATGGCCGCGATCGCGGTCGCCACCCAATGCGGCGTTCACGACCCAAGTCAACATTTTTATGAAATTTTTGTTCGCGACCCAATTTGGTCATGAACTGGGGCGTTTGTGAGCCGAGGTCCCATTGCAGTAACTTCTGACCATGTATCTGCTCTCCCGAAAAGCCCCCAGAAGACACCCCCTAACCAGCCAGGGAGACCAGCTCAACAGCAGCCTGGCTGCATTTCCCCATTTCCAGCTTCAGCTCCCCTGCAAAACTTGGCGCTGCCAACCATTTTACTGGTTCTGCTCCTCTGCCTTTAACAGAGTCAGCCGTCCGAATTTCACAACCCAGATTTTACAAGCGAGGTTTTTCCAGGCATGGAAGTAAGTGGTAGGAAAGCCACCTGCTAATTTTCTGTATGTCAGGCTCTATTAAAACTACTGTGGAAAATCAGGTCCCCTAAATCAGAGCCAGTAACAAATGCTCCATGACACTTGTTCTGGGTGGTTATCTGGCTTCTTGGTGGGGCGGGGGGGACTCTTCTAGGTACAACTGGAACCCATGAATCTTTCCTTCAACTAACCTCAGTCAAAAGCCCGTCTTCCTGCCCGTTTCAATGCGGCCGTCCCCATTTTGAAAATCCACTGCAATGCAGCCACTAGAATCTCCCGATGCTCCTGCCGAGGCCGACAGCCGGCTAGCCCGTCAGTCCCACCCGGCATGCAATGCTTCCTTCATGCAACCCCAGCGTGGAATTCGCCGGTGCCCAGAATCCCTGCATGTTCCCTCCCCAAGGCGAGGCAGGATCTGGGATCTCATAACAGCGCGAGACCTTTGCACACTCGCTGGCAAATGCACAGGGATTCAGGCTCGCTCGCCGCTGCAGGAATCCTATTTATAGGAACAGATCTCCATACGGATCTCTCAGCAGTGGCACCTCTTGTATTGTGCAGGTGGGACGGAGGGCAGATAATTCAGGGAAGGAATGCATGTCGGATCTTAAGAACTCACATTCCCAATGCGGAATATGAGGCGGTGGGGGCGCATGGAGGGTGGGCTGCCTCCATTTTGAACCATCGCCCTGGAAGCAGGGTGGAACAGACAAGGGGAATTCTGTCCCAGAATCAAGGGTCAAGGTCTTGGGACTTTCTGCAGGAGCGAAGAGACAGGCGACCTGGCTGGTGGCCCGAAAAGAAGGTTACATGAATACCGCTAAAAAATAAGTCCCAGGCACATTTACCTAGGAGTAAGCCCCATGGAAAACAGCGGGGCCTGCTTCTGAGTAAATGCACGCGGGGCTCTTGCACAGCTGCTGTGTCCTGGGCTTCCAGGCACGGTCGACAGCCAAGCCGGAGCTGGCTGTGCCGTGCCCTCCGTGCCGGCAGTCCTGCGTCTTCCCGCTCCCAGCCTAATTCTTGTTTCTCCTGCCTGTCCGCTTTCATTTGTCTCTCAGCCTTGCTCCAGACTGACAGCCATTTCTTCCTTGCTGCCACGAGGCTGCAAAGAGCCCGCAGTCGCCGCCAGCGCATGAAGCTCGGGCTTCCAGAGGGAGGAGAGCCCCGGCCTCTCGCCTGGCGGGCCTGCCATGAGGATGAAGGCAGGATCAGTTCCAGGCAGGCCACCGAGGTGAAAGAGGCACAAACAGCAACACGGCTCACAGTGGGACCCACGAGGAGCAGCGCTGGTTCTGCTGCTGCAAGCGACCACGTCTGGATCTGCTCTGGACTCCGCAGGTGGTCAGATCGGACAGAGGTGGTGAGCTGGACCGGGACTGTACCACTTCAGGCTGCTGGTGGCAGCTCTGATGACTGGGTCCACCAGGGGGAAAAACCTTCCACCCAGCATATTAAGGAAAAGTCTGGGCTTAATTCCTTATCATTTTTGTGTGTGGACCTTCTGCCTGCAGTCTGAACTGGGACAGCCCAGCCTCAGGCTGACGATCCCAGTGACTTCTAGGCTTAGACGGGAATCAGAGATGATATAATATTTACAATCCCTTTAACCTGAAGACGAACACCAACATGAAATGCTAACACCTTTTTCTTTCCCAATCTTGCACCTTGGTTGGGATGTCCAATCGCCTGGCAAAATATTGCTGGTTTACTGGGATGGAGGAAATGAAAGGCTAGGCAAGAAATTGGCAGCCTGTTTGTCCAAAGAGCTCTTCTAACCATGGTGCACTGTCCTCTTAGTGGGGATACACGTGCCAGAAGGGCACCTGAGAGAACAAAACAAATGCCCAAACGCTGAAGCCACCATAGGGCTCCTCCCAGGGTCAGCCCCACCGTGACACCTCGTCATCGCCTTGCAGCTCGGCATCCAGAACAGGCTGGGATATCTCTGCACTTCTACAGCTCCGACCTGCAGATGCTGCCCAGTTGGACCAGCATCTTCCATGTTTGTGTGTGTCTATAACTTTCCAGAATGGACACAAATATAGTTATACAACAATACGGACATCATTAGGAACTAGCCACTGGGAGAGCCAGTGTGGCGTAGTGGTGAAGAGCCTGGGACTGGGACTCAGGCGATCCGGGTTCGAGTCCCCGCTCAGCCATGGAGCCACCTGGGTGACTCTGGGCCAGTCACAGACTCTCAGCCCAGCCTACCTCACAGGGCTGTTGTTGTGGGGATAAGATGGAGGAGGAGAATGATGCAAGCTGCCTTGAGCCCTTTGAGGAAAAAGGCAGGATATAAATTGAAATAAACAAACAAACAAACAATGCTAATAAATGTGCCTTCTATTTTTTTCAAACAGCATTGTATACATCTCGGAACCCTCTTTGTTTCTCTACTATATGCCAACTTTCTTTTTCTCCGCACATGCAGTGAAGAGCAGGGACAATGTTACTTGCCAGCGAAAGTTCTCTGAAGTGAGGCAAGCTGTTTTGTGTACTTTTCGGAGGTGGGAAAAAGCCCAGATCTGCCAATGAGCGCACGGACTGAACAAATGGCACCTGGAAACCTGTGAGACACAGAACAGGCTGGACGAAATCCGTTCATCTACCTGCTCCGGCCCTGGCTAGAGTGAGCCTGGCAGCAGACCGGGAAAACCTCCTTCCCCCGAGTCTGGCTTTGAAAAAGTGGAAGCCAAAACAAAAGAATAAGGCGCATACTGGCATAATAAGGATTTGAGTCTTCACAGAGCATACAGGCCCAGAGAAGGAAACTGATGCCAGGGAATTAACGGAAGAACGCAATGAAGACCATCCAATTTTGCATATGCCTTGTCTGCTAAATGTCTTTTTGCTGATTTTAGGCTACGTGCCGTTCCAAACCACTTCAAACTTTTAAAAGACGTTTATCCATCCGTCTGCTTAAAGTAAAATATAATGGCCATCTTGTGTCTGCAGCATTAAGGTCCCACACTCCCTTCCACCGCCGCCCTTTCGCAGGCCCCGCAGGCGCTTCCCCTCGCTCTCAGAGCCCTTCCTCGCAGCATCTTCCTCCCGCAGCATCCGCTCCCCCACCCAGCGAGACGATGGCTCTGCTCTTCTCCTCTTGCATCCTCTCACTGTCTCCCACGGCCTCGTCGCCGCCTCCCCTCCCATCTCCTGCCTCCCACTCCCTTCTCACAGACACCCCTTCCCTCTCCCCCTCCCCACCCATCCCCTGAGTACTTCACACCACCCCCATCGCCCCTGCCTGTCTGCCTGGCACCAGGCACTCTCCTTTCCCATCCAGCGGCCTTCCTCGGTATTTACGGTGGTGCACGCAAGCCCAAGCACCATGGCTTCCCAACTCCTTCCCGTAAAACCAGCTCCTCTCTCCTGCTTTCCAACTCCTCTGCCCATGCTCAGTGGCCACAGAAGGCAGCTGGGGAGGAAAAACCAGACAACGGTCGGAGAGGCGGAATGGAGTGTCCTAGAAAGGGCATGGCAGGCAGCCTGAACAGAAGCACTCGATGCAGCAGCGTTTGGTGTCCATGCGAGCACCGCCGTCTTCTTCAGCTCTCAGTCCTCAAAGCAAAAAGCCCTCCTTTACTCTCGGGGGGCACATGTTCCAATGATCCCCATACGACTTCCCCAACACGCATGATTTCCGGGACCAGTGCTGCCTCCCACCTGCCGGTCAGCCAGTGCGCTCTCCCCTCCATCCCGCAGGCTTGCCAGGCAGGCAAAACTTTACAGACCCCAACTACATGGATTCAGTCCGTTCCTTTCTACCCCTTCCTTCCAGCAAACCGGCACCTACAATGTACACCCCCTCCCACTGGTCTGCCAGCAGCTAGCCAGCGGATCTGCCGCTTCTGAGGAGAGGGGAGGCACTCTGCACATGCTTGGTGATAGTTGAATAATCGGCACATTGCACGCCACCCTTTCCTCAAGGCTCGACTCCATTTTCGTTCTCCCGTCATTATGAGATAGCTCAGGCTGGAAGAGCCCCTCGTGCTCAAGTCACCCAATAAATGTCTCAGGAGGGAATCCAGGCAGCACAGCCTGTTCGCCCCGAAAAGTATCCTTAAACTCTGCGCTTTGTGAGGGACGCGACTGCCCACTCTCACAAGGACTCCATCCAGGAGCCGATCGTGTTTGCAAATGCATACGGTGCTACTGTCCACCTCCGGCTTTCCGGGTTTATTCAATCTTCCTGTTGGCAGCAGGACCTCTTCTGCCGCCAGCCCCCAGTAATCCCAGTGCCGGCTGCCTGTCCCACATAGTCAAATTCTCCACCAGTTCCCCACCCCCACTGCTGCTTCCCCAGCGGGACACCTGCCGGCCTGCTGGGCCAAGCTCGCTTCCCCAGCTCCGTGCCAGCCATGCCCCGCACTGCGGCACCAGCGCTTCCCCCTCCAGGAGGGAGAGCCTGTCTCTTTAAGAGGATGCCCCGCACGGCGTCTGTGTGAGTGGGTGGGCTGTTCTAGCCGCATCCTGCACGTCTGAGCACCACCTCAGCGAAGCCATGTGGTCCACAGCGATCGGGCCTCAGGTTTCCAGCAAGGGTAAAACGCAAGACCGGTGCTGAGCTTCCAGCTAAGAATATCGCTTCTGGGGCCTCCTGAAGACAACTCGATCCCGCAAAAGCTCCTGCCAGCATGAGCTCACCCTAAATGCCCACTCGCCAGGGCCTGAAGCTGAAACTCAAAGGCTTTGGCCACCTGATGAGCAGGAAGGACTCCCTGGAGAAGAGCCTGATGCTGGGAACAATTGAGGGCAAAAGGAGGAGGGGGCGGCAGAGGATGAGGCGGCTGGATGGGGTCACTGGGGCAGTGGGTGTGGGGTTGGGTGGACTCTGGGGGATGGAGGAGGACAGGAAGGCCTGGAGGAATGCTGTCCATGGGGCTGTGATGGGTCGGACATGACTTCGCGACTAGCAACAACAAAATGCCCACTCAGAAGGAAGCCCCATTGCATTCAGTGGGCCTCAATGCCGGGTCAGTGGGTTTAAGACTGTGACCTATGGGGCAACCGGGTTCTTGGTACGCTCACTGCAGCAAATTAGCACTGCAGCCCCTTCTAAGAAAGAGTCACGCAGGAACCTGCCTTCCTTTTCCCCTGCAAAGCTCAGGGAGCCAAGGATCAATTAGGATGCCCTTCCTGATGGTTAGGACCCCAGGGTGTGGAATGGGCTTCCACGAGAGGAGGTTGAAGCCCCACTGGTGAGGGTGTGCAAGGATAGGCTGGACATGCGCATGGTGGGCATGTCCTGAGCGGAGCCGGCCGGAGCCGGGGGTCAGACTAGATGGCCCAAGAGGTCCCTTCTGACTCGCACTGTTTCTGTTTCTGTCTGGTTCATCTACAGTCATGCATTTTGCAGATCCAGAGAGGACCTGAGAGGGTGATCCCATAGACATGACCCCTTGGACTGCCAAAAGCCTTTTGACAAAGCCCTGAGCACACTTAGCAGTCCAGGAATAAGGTGGTGGGGAGGGGGGGGGATCCTCTTATGGACCAGCTACTGGTTAAAGAACAGAAAGCACAGAGTGGGAATAAATGGTCAGTTCTCTGGATGGAAGGATGTAAACAGCAGGGTCCCACAAGATTCTGCGTTGGACCAAGGCTTTTCAATCTATTCAGAAATGATCTGGAATTAGGAGTGAGCCGTGATGTGGCTGAGTTTGCTGATTACATGAAATGGATCGGGGTGTTTAAACCCAAAAGGGATTGTGAGGAGCTCCAAAGGGGCCTCTCCAGGCTGGACGGGACATCCGGATGGCAAGCGCCGTTCAGTGTAAGCCAGTGCAGAGTGATGCATGTTGGGGCAGAGAATCCCAACTTCAGGTAGATGCTGATGGGATTCGTGCCAAGAGTGACCAACCAAGAAAGGGATTCCGAGGTAGCAGAGCGCAGCCCCATGGAAACACTGGCTCAGGACGCGGCTGTCATGGAAAAGGCCGACGCCATGCCAGGGGTTATTAGGAACGGAACAGAAAATAGCACTGTCCAGATCTTTCTCCCTTAAACACATCTGGTGCGACTGGACTTGCAATACTGTGTGCAGTTCTGCTTGCCTTACCTGTAAAAGGACAGTGTAGGGTTGGAAACGGTGCAGAGGAAGGAACGGAAGTGATCGGGGGCAAGAGCAGTGGGACAGGTTAGCTTAGGAAAAAGGAGGTAAAGGGAGGCACGAGAGGGGAACAAAGTTAAGCCTGGCGTGGAAGAAGTGGAGGGGAAGAGTCTCCTCTCTCTCATAATGTGTGCATCCAACAGGGCCATCCCATGAAGCTGGCTGGTGGGAGATCAGGGCAGATAAAAGCCAGTCCTCCTTCACCCAGTGCCCTGTTAAACCTCGGGATTCTCTCCCACAGAACCATTTCCGGTGGTTTGATGATGATGCCTTTGGCAAGTGCCCCACGATATCCCAGTGGAGAAACTGGGGAGTTTTGGGGTACACCAAAGCACTGTCCAGTGGATTAGGGCATGTTTGACTGACCAAAAGCCGAGGGGAATCCCCATTAGTGGGGAATCGTCGGGATGGCGGCCAGTGACAAGCGGGGTCCCCAGGGCTCTGTCCTGGGGCCGATCCTGTTTAATCTTTTCAAAGACATGGAATTTATTTATTTAATTTATTTAGCACATTTCTATGCTGCCCCATCGCCGAAGCCTCGGGGCGGCTCACATACATAAAAGAAAAAACTAATTCAAAATTGACAATAAATAAATCAATATTAATACATATAAAAATAATCTAGAAGATTATTAATGGAAAATTATTAAGATTATTAAGATTATCTGGAAGATTATTAATGGAAGAAGGGGTGAACAGTCTGCCAATCAAATTTGCAGGTGATACTAAAACTGGGGCAGTGGCCACAACTGAGGAGCAGGTACTCCAGATCCAAAAGGATCTGGGCAGACTATGGAAGTGGGCAGGAGACAACAGGATGGCGTTCAATGTGGACAAGCGCAAGGTCTTGCCCTTGGGGCATAGGAATAGCTGTGCAGGTTAGGGGACAAGTGGCTGGAGAGCCGCACTTGTGAAAGGGACCTCGGGGTACTGGTTGACTGCAGGCTAAACACGAGTCAGCTGTGTGATGCGGTGGCCAAGAGGGCGAATGCCACCCTTGGTTGCGTAGCCAGAGGTGTGGCTTCTAGATCGAGAGAGGTGTTACTACCACTCTATGTGACTCTGGTGTGCCCACAACTGGAGTATTGTGCTCAGTTTTGGGCTCCTCATTACAGAAAGGATATAGCCAGGCTGGAGTCAGTGCAGCGTAGGGCCACAAGGTTGGTGGCTGGTTTGCAGGGGATGGGGTATGAGGCAAGACTGAGGGAACTGGGTCTCTTCAGCCTGGAGGAGACTCCGAGGGGATATGTTGGCAACATACAGGTATGTGAGGGGGTGTCACATGGAGATGGGGAGAGGCCTGTTCTCCCCTGCAGGGGAAGGCAGGATGCGCTCCAATGGAGCAAAGCTCAGGGAGCCCAGGTTCCATTTGGATGCCAGGAAGCACTTCCTGACAGTCAGGACCCCGAGGGCGTGGAATGGGCTTCCACGGGAGGAGGTTGAAGCCCCACTGGTGAGGGTGTGCAAGGATAGGCTGGACATGCACATGGTGGGCATGTCATGAGTGGAGCTGGCTGGAGCCGGGGGTCAGACTAGATGGCCCGAGAGGCCCCATCTGACTGCCTGTTTCTATGTTTCAACAGGGAATGACCGAGTTTGGGGAGGAGGCGGCTCACAGTGGCTACCAGCTTCGATGGCCATGTGCTCCCACCAACAGCAGAGGCAGTATGTCAATGCACAGAAGTTGCTGGGGAACATGGGTGCGAGGGGGCCACTGCATCATGTCTGGCTTGTGGGTTTCCCATTCGGAGCATCAGGTTAACCACCGTCTGGACTAGATGGAGGCCGGACTGAAGCAGTAGGGCTCCCTTTCTGTCCTTCCAACTGTGCTTCCGCCACCCCAGGCCCGACCCCACCAGGACGCAGAAGCAGGCCATTCCGCGGAGCAGTAAGGAAGCCCAGAAGCCGCAGACCACGCGTGAGACTTGGCCCGCCCAGCCACGGCCCTCCTCTTGGGGCTTCTCGGCCCCCGGCACTGAGACATCCCCAAGTGCTGCATGGGGGGTGGGGGTTATGAGCAAGAGAGTGAAGGAACCCTGTGGGGTGGGGGGGCTTCCAGAAGAATAGCCGGAATGGGAGACCTTTGCCTGCAGCACATGGCAAAAGGAGCGTGGAAGCAGAGAGGCGGGGGAGCAGCAGAGCGCGTCGTGGCCTCCTCTTCCTCTTGCCTTGCTCACTGCGAATAGGAAGGCCAGCAGGGCCTGTGGCCGCCCAAGGGGCGTCCAGGGCAGACCGTGCCGTGTGCACAGCAACAATGCCTCCACCACTTGCCCGGAACCCGGGCGGACATTTTGCCATTTGAGTTGCCTGCCTGTGCGCAGCACATCACAATATCAGCAATGCCTCTAGGCATGCACAGAGTGGGGCTTGTCCCTGGGTAAACACAGCCACCTGCTACTTGGAATTCTCTGCTCTCCTGCAGCCACACTGGCCGCCGCCGCAGCTGTTGGCCCCCCTGGCGCCCCCCTGCCCTCATTTCCGGCCCCCCGCCCCCCCCCCCCGCTCAGTGGAGCCCTACTCCAGAGTAAGGCCTGGGCGGGGGGGGGGGAGGCCTGGGGAGTGCCTCGGCAGACCGGGCAGCTCCAGAGCCAGCCGGACGTGCCTGCGCCATCCCAACCGCACCGGATCGTCGGCTGGCTTGCCCAACAGGTTCTGGGGCTCAGCGGCCTGGCTGGGCAGGCTCAGTCCTGCAGGGCGGGAGGACGGGCGGGAGCGCGCGGCGCAGCGGGAGCAGCCGGCCGGCGCGGGCCTCGCCGGGCCACAGGTAGCGACGGTCACCATGGGAACACCGGGGGGGCGGCCGGGCGGCCCCACGCGGGAGCGGCGGCGCTCGCCAGCTGCAACGCCCGGGCAGGGCAGGGCAGGGCAGGGCAGGGCGCGGGGCGGGCGGCTGCGCGGAGGCCTCTCGCCGCGGGACGGCCCCCGGGAGAGGAGGCGCCCGGCCCGGGCGCACCTGCCCGCCCCC
>JAIXND010000771.1:1813280-1870067 GCA_023646645.1 Varanus salvator macromaculatus | reverse complement strand
GCCCTTTGAGGTTCCTTGGGAAACTTGCAACTAAAGATGCAGAGGTCCCATCCGACCTGGACTGCCTTCCAGCCCAGCATCCCAGGAGCCACTTCAAACACCCAGCTGCGTGGGATCTGCAGCAGAACTTTTGGGTCTGGGAGCAGCACAAATCTAGACCACCGCTCCCTTGAGCCGCCTTGCCTTTGAAGGGGGGAGAAAAGCGCAGAGCCCCCTCCTGCCCTGTAGCGATGCCTGGCTGCCCACCTGCCCTTCTGACTGGATAAGCGCTATATAAATGCGGGTCCTTCCTGGCAATCCAGATTGTCTTGCACCGGTCCTCTGTGAAAAGGCCTCGGAGTGCGTCCTGCCCTCCCTGCTGATGCACCTGAAGACGGCTTCGCTGTGCACGGCACCGTGTGCAAGTCACCTGAGAGCCCGTCCCTGGCTCTCCACAGCCCAGCTGCAAACTCTTAGAAGTTCTAATCTGAAACTGCTGCTCTTCCAGCACATGCAAGCAACTCATCCCTAGAGTCTTCCTCCTTACCAACGGTTGGAGGGCAAACAAGATAACATGGTTTTTGAAAAGGAAGCCTGGAAATTCTACACCTGTTGACCTAACACTTGTTCCAAGACAACAGGCAAACAGCACAATGAAAGAAGAGGGATGCACCATTCGGAAGAGCAAGGCTTTGCCGTGTCCCGCATCCACCGGAATGCCAGACCAGCGGACCTTCCGCCTGATCCGTCAAGGTGCCTCTTCTCGGCCAACCTGTCTGGATGCCTTTCCCGTCACCACGGACCTGCCCGAGTGGCTCTCCTTGGGCCTGCACTTCAGGCTGTAGATCACAACTCCTCTACTGAAAACTAGGTGCTGGGGCGCACCCTCCAGACATGATGGCCGCTCCCCGCATTGTCCATGCTGCCTGGGCACGGGAGTCCCGCGTGCCCAGAGAGTGCCAGGCTGGGGAGACTGGACGAAGGGAATTGGCCGCGTCCTCGACTTGCCACTGGCATCGGCTTAGCTGACCCTGTTATGAATGAAGCTCCCCAGCAGGCAGGGTGCACTTGAGGGGAGAACGGCCAGTGACTTCCAGGGGCCCATGTTCAACCAGAAGCCGGTGTGGAGGCTCTGCTGGGTTTCCTTTTAGTGTTGTAGCCCCTGAGCATCCAGTAAAATATCTTTGAGAAGTGTCAAAACATTCTGCTTGCTCAAATCTACCCACGATCGGTCTAGGCACCAATGAAAACGGAGCCGTTCTGCTCGCACCACTAAAATCATGATTAAAAAGTATAAACCAAACTTCTAAAGGACAGGTCTGTTTTCATGATTCCTTAAAACATCAACAAGCTATTTTTCTCCTACACCCACTATAACAACACAGTCTCCTGACAGAAACCTGAACCTCATCATCCAAGGTCAAGGTGAAAAGGGGGCTAGTTTGACGGGAAGCACCTGGACGTTTTGAGTGAAAAACTCCGCTTCTTGAATCTTTGGCTTCTCAGAAAGCTGCTCAGAGACTACAAAGCTTTCTCTGGAGGTGTCAAGAGGCTCACCTTTCTCGGTATGTACTTGGTACAGAGAAAAGCAGTACTGGGTTCCAGATGTGCTAAACCTCATTGGGGAGCCCCCTTTGTCGAACCAGGTCCCCAAATCGGGGACACAGGGCATCACCTGCGCTACAGCAACTCACGGACACCTTTTCCGACTGCATGAGCGGGATCTCCGATTCGAAAGCGATACTGTCATTCTCGCCTACCCCAAATCCACACAGTGGAGTCCCTTCACTGTCCCAGCTCAAAGATCGCCTGATCTTTCTGTGAAGGAAGAGCAGGTTGCTGGAGCAGCCGGGGGATGTGGGGTGAGAGACTGGCCAGAGGTTGCATTTGGGATGAGGGCTGCACGATCGGACTTGGTTGAGGAGAGGATGAGGCTGAGAGCTACAGACATTCAGATCAGTCTCTGCCAGGCGACAGGTCAGTTTTGGGTTTCAGCACCTCTGGGATCAAGAAAAGAAGACTGAGGAGGCAGTGTGGCATAGTGGTGAGGGTGCACGGCTGGGGATCAGGAGAGGCAGGTTCTGCTCCCCACTCATTCATGAAGCTCACTGGATGACACTGGGCCAGCCACTGGCTCTCGGCCTGACCTACCTCACAGGGCTGTTGTGAGGATAACCCAGAACTCCGTACGCTGCTTCGGGTTCCTTGCAAGAGGAAGACGGGTGAGGTACAAGCGCAATGCAGGGGTGGCCCCGGCAGCACCGAGCCTGGTGGAGACCAAACTGCTTGCCCACAAACCCGCCTCTGCCACACCGTCCCAGGTCAGGCTATGCAGAGTCCGGATAGCAACACCCGTGCAGTGTCTCCCCGCAGGGCCATGGGGGCTGAACGGTGGGGTCCCAGTCCAGGACTCCCAGCAACACCCCAAGGGTGGCGGGTAAGAGCTGCGGCGAGAACAAACCCCGTGTTATTCCACAGTCCTGATGGTTCCATGACTTCAGTGAGCTTTACAGGCAAACCTGTCCATGCTCAGGAATTGGCTCTCCAATCAGGGCTGGCAAACAGTCTCGCTGTCCTTGTTCCAACACAGAGAAATGCAGAAAAGACTTTCTCTTGACCCTTCTCAAGGTGCGTCTTCCATTGTGCCGTTTTAAAACAGGTCTGGGCAATAATGTCATTGCTTCCGTGTGCTCATTTTAAATTGTTTTAAGGTTGAATTGTGCACATTTTTTGTACTCTGCCTTGATGACTTTTTGGCACCCAGGACAACACAGACGTCTTAGTAACACCTAATAAAATAAATACATGCAGCTTTAGATCATGGAATGGAAACTAGGGGAGGGGGATGAACGTTAGCTCAATGCCTCCGAGGTCACTAGATCCAGGATCTAATATAACCTAAATTTGTGCCACTGCCTTCCATCTGCCCACCCTCCACACACAAACACACAGAGACCTCTTTTTTGTAACGTCTTGCCTGATGGAAGAGGCCAAGAGAGTCTGAAAGCTTGCCCAATTTCGTGATCTCTGAGCTGGCCTAATGAAGACATTATGCTATATAGATTTGGGATTTTTCTTATGGCCAACAAGGCTGCCTTTGTTTTCTTTTGTTTTTTTGGGTTGCCCAAGTACTGCTCCATTGTGTTCACCTCCCATGTTTATAGCTCAACCTCTGCTGAACACAACGTTCAAGCCCCCTGCCTTCTTAAGCCCCTGAAACTATTACGAATAATATTTCTGTACATCTCAGTTCAAGGAGGACACTGCCGTCTGGAAAAGGTTCGCAAGGGAGCAAGGGGAATTCTCTCCAAGGTACGTGGCCAACAAACAGCCAGCCCTTTCGGCAAAAGATGGGACTCCACACCCAACATGGTAGGCATAACCGCAGCTCAAAAGCAGGACAGAACACATGCAGATCCGCTGCACCTCCAGACCAGAGTCTGGGATGGCAGGGAGGTTTTAGGATGCTAGTCAGACAGAAATAAGGATTGGCTCAGGACGCTGGGGGGAGGCAGTCTCTCTTCTGGGCCAATACTCAGTTTACCTCGCTCCCGCGCACACAGTCCCCACTGAAGTTCATTTAGCATGGAAGTATATGCAGTGCGAAGCATTTTCCAGGTCCTGCAAGAAAGATGCATCCGCAAAAACCTGACCTGAGTGAGCAGGACTGAGCTCAAAGTATTAACTGATTAATCAACTCAGCACCCAACAGGAGGCCTGTGGCTATTATTAAACCCCGGGGATATGGGAGAGCGGCCTTTCCAAAAGCACTCGCTCCTGATTAGTCCCGCAAAGACGCATGAGAGCCTGCCTGAGGTTCTCTCCTTTTCTCCCTCTTTCGGGCCTTCAGCGGTTGCCAGACAGGCAGCGAATCAGCAGGTGCAGTTTCTCCGCACGGAAGTGCCACCGGGGAAAGCTGCACCGGCTGTACTTTTGCTTCCTCTGCACCTGGCAAAAGCCGGGCCTTCATCTGAGAGCAGAAAGCAGCGCTCACTCTTGAAAAGTCAACAGTTTCATGCGCGTTCCGAAAAGCAACCAGGAACTGCTGCACATCCTGCTTTACTCTGACTGCGCAACGTGAGCAGCCTAGACGTGCTCAGGCGCTGGAGCGAGAGGGAGGCCGGCGTGCTGCACATACGCAGGGGCTAAGCCACAGACGGGGGACCCACACACACACGCCTGAAAAGAACATGCGGAAGAGAGCGCTCTTCTTCCTGTGCTCTCGGCAGCAGCCCAGAAGGCTGAAATTACCCACCTCGCATCCCTGCACTGCGAAAAGCTTCGCCTGCTTGACTTCTGCCTAAATGCATGACAGAGGAAGCAGGCACAGGAAATGGTGCCCTTGGTCATGGCTCGGATTAAGCCGTGCTTCGTCTTTCCCCGCCACAGCGACATTTTGCTGGGCCTGCTCACGCCCACCCTTGCCACGGAAGCCTCTCCCCTCTGGGCCGCTCTCTCCCCAGGGCCAGACTTCAGGCTGCAGGCTGCTCCAGAGGCGGGGGCCGCCCCCCTCCTGCACACGCAGACACACGACCTTGCCACTGAGCCAGGCACTCTTATTTAATCAAGAGGTCTCCGCAAAACACTCCTTTGAAACAAAAGCATCCCCCCGTTCTGTTCCTGCGATTCAGCTAAAATGACGGGGCAGACATTTCCCTCCATGCCAGGGATGAAGTCATTGCAATGAGACGACGAGCGGGAAGATGCCGGAGGAGCGGTCCCACTCGGGGCAAACTGCAGACCACCCTCGCCAGGGCGCGCGAGCGTTCGGAAACGGAAAGGGCACTGCCGGCAGCAAATCTGTAATCGGACCCCAAGGCCTCGATGGCTCGATAAAAACCAAGCACATTCCGGTGACATCTGTACGGGAACCCTAAACCGTTCGGCTCTGGCTCCGCAGCCCTGCCTTTTCTCCCAAAACTCTGCCAGCGAGAAGAAATACAAGCGCAGCGCTGCTCTTAAGGCGTCCCCACGGGAGCAGGCGCTTGGGACCATCTGGGTTCTGCCACGAGACGCAGCACGCCAAGGGCTCAGGTGTGTGCTGCTCCAGGGAGGGGCTTCCAACAAGCCGCGGGGTGAAGAAAGCCCCCTCCCCTCATAAAAAGCATGCGGCTGCCCCCATCCAGTGTCGAAAGGTGCCTCCTGAGCGTAACCCGTTTCCAGTGCTTTGAAAGTCGTTCTACTGAACCCTCTCAAAGAGCATTTTTAAATATAGGAAAACAAAGCTTTTTAAAGGCTCCTGCGAGGTATTTTTAGCAGAGCATCCGCGTGCCAATTAGGAGTACTGACATATTTTGCTCTGCTGTCAGGAAGCTCTCCAAGTACCTTCTGGGGTGCTCCCAGCAGACTCTCACACAGGTGCTAAACAGGCCCACACCAATCTGGCTGCAGCCGAGCCGTGGCCAGCCGGCCCCCGGGGTTGCGCCAGGCGCTGCTGCAGTGGAGGTGGGGCTCACCGGGCGAAGCCCCACGATTTTTCCAGCAGCGGGAGCATTGTGTCCCCTGCCACCAGCCTAGACCGTTCGGTCCCTGCTACGAGTATCTCTCACCTGGGCCACAATTCCCACTGTGGCAGAGGGCAGGCCCCGTAGGATCCAATGGGTTTTTCTTGAAACAAATACCCGGCAAGCTACTCTGCGCTCATGCGCGCACGATACACGCACACCGATTTGGATCCTGCGGCTTCTTGCATTTTGGGGCTCCTTTCGGGGAATGGCCGCAGGATGAGCGCTGCGTTTTCATGTTTACTGCTGCCCACCTGTTTGCTGGGCTGCAACTCCCATCATCCCCAGTCAGCATGGGATATAGCATCACCAGTTTGTCTATGGAGGGGGCTAATTTAAATCAAGGCAAATTTCAACTAAAAACCCCACTGTATTCCCAGTCACTTTGTAGGGGTGTGAAAACGGGCAGGAAGGAAACTGGCACATCCACAGTACGGAGCCGAACTGGGGAGCGTTTTGCAAATGCGCCGAACGGAGAGAGACGAACGAGGGGCGCTAGGTTAACTCAAACCAGACCCTCCTTGGCAGCACAAATGAAGAAAGCGGGGCTGCCGTACTTTGGGCGCCTCACAAGAGAAGGCAAGACTCCCCGGAGAAGAACGCCATGCCAGGGAAGGTCAAGGCAGACGACAACACGAATGAGACGGGCCGATTCTGCACAAGCAGCCACAGCCTCGGCTTGACAAGAGCTGAGCGGGGCCGTCCGGAAAGGACGGGACACGTTGGGGGGCTTTCGTTCATCGGGTTGCCGCAAGCCAGGGACGACTTGACAGTTCCTCACAAGGTCAACAAAGCCGTTGTATCGTGTCTGCTGGATGACTGCAGGAACTATCGTTAAAGCAATGCGATGCGGTGGAAACTTCCTGGCCTTCCCGGGCCAGGGTCCGAATCCTTAGCCACGCCTCCTTGCATCACAAACTTCCCACTTGCTCGGCGGCCAGGAGAAGATGGTGCAGGCAGCAAGTGTCCACTCAGACACAAGGACACCAAAGCAAAGCACCCAACGCATTGCAAAAGTGCACACTGCTCAGTTATTTATACTTGGCCACGTTAAGAAATCCCGTGCGTGACATATTGAGTCATCTTCAATCGTGCTCACTCTCAAAAGTTCAACATTTCTTCCCGTGGTTGTTAGCTTCGCATAGAAGAACGGGCTTTATGTTACTGTGTTTTGATAAAAGTATCCCAAATTGAGTTTTAACACAGAGACAGGTTTTGTTTGCAAACACGATATTTCTAAAGCAGGACAGCGGACACACTGACACATCAATTGATCCTAAAATGTTGGGTCCACCTTGGATATCTGCAAGAGGGAGCCCCTCTAGGTGTGTTGCAGTACAATCCCCGTGCTTTCCAGTCGGCACGACCAAAGGCCACAGCAGGGATGGGAGCTGCTGTGCAGCACATCTGAAGGCCTCAAGGTTGGGAAGCCTTTCCCTATGGGTTCTCCCGAAAAAAGACTCTTAAAAGAGCGACCAGGTGCCAAGTCTGAAGCAGGGCCGTCTTCATGCATGGGTCTGATGGGCACTTGCCCGTGGGCCCCACGCTAATCTGTGTATGTTAACCCTTGGAAAATGAGAAAACTTCCCAAATTAACAGTAGTTGTCCTTGTCTTAGGGGCCCCAGGACACTGCTTTGCCCAGGGCCCACCATGCTGTTAAGGCAGCCCTGGTCTGAACAGAAGTTTCCTCCGAGCTTCGCAACCGAGAACCTCCTTTCCTTTGTCTCCGAAGGAGAAAGAAGATACAGACTTCTATCAAACTTAGGACTCTTTTTATAATTGGCTAGAGAAACGGGACTATGCATAGACTTAAATACGTTTATAGTTTAACATAAAAAGAAAAAATGTGGGGGGCTGACCCAGCAGGTCTGATGTTATCGATGATTGATGCTTTTTAGTTTCTTTTTGTTAGGTATATATTAAGAATAAAACGTATTCAAAAAAAAAAACCTCCCTTCTTTACAGAGGCTTGCCAAAGTTCCCACCTGAGCACCTGCAGGAAGTGGCCAGCAGACTCTACGCATCAATATTGTAAATCGAATCTCTCTCTTTTTCCCATGGATGGCCTTCAGTGCCCGAGTTAAACCTTAGCCGGCCTGCTGCAGACATCCTGCAGGAAAGGCTAGGTCAAGTTGGTTGCAGGGCCAGAAATAGGTTTAATCAAATTTATTCCCAAGGATCAGCAGTTTGTCAGCAAAAGAAAGAAAGAAGCACCATGAATCTTAAAAAGTAAAGATATTCCCTCCTATATTTTATTTTTTTAATTCAATCAACCGATCAGCTAAAACCAGAAAGTTGGGTGATTAAAACTCTTTTGCTGGTTCATGGCTCTGGGGACGAGTGCGCAGCCGCATGGAGAGGGGTCCCACCTTGCCCCAAGGTGGCCCCAAGAAATGGCTCCAAGGCCAGCCTAGCACCAAATTCCCAGGCCTCTTCCTCTTCCGCGGCACAATGATCCCGTTTACCGTGCCACTGAAGAACCCTGGCGAGGCCGTCTGGAGGTGGCGGCGACGCGTGGCTTCCCGACTCCGGGCCGCTCAGGGCTTCAGCCAAGGCGGGCAGCCCCAGCGCCCTCGCCCCAAGTTCAACAAACCCCCACCAAGGGGCTCTTCTGTGCCCTCCTTCCTGCCGCAGTTGCTCAGTTCAGGGCATTTAAAAGGGTTGCCAACAGATCCGTTTTTATTTCAAACAAGAAAGCGGTATTGGCAGTATAGTCCCAGTGAAAACAAATAATGTTAACCCTTCGTAAATCCCACTTTTTAAACGGAGCTTTCCATTGGACAACTGTCAACGTCCACTCCCCCCATCAAAGGGTTGGCTCAGCCTTTGGTAGAATCCTGCAATGGTAGACTCTTGGGAGCAAGTGCAAAAACGGGTCACCTTTGGGACTCCCCTGCCACCCCCCCCCCCGCAAAACACTAAAACCTCGGAGCATCGTGCCTCCACGGGAGTGAATGGCAGCCCCTTTGCACGCTAAGCTCACCTGCACCCTTGGCTACGATCCACAGCGCACCTTCTGACAGCTGCCGGATGTAAGGAAAATGGCAAAACTCCAGGGAAAAAACTTGGAAGTAGGAAAAGGTGATAGAGACGCCAAAAGGCTCATAGATGCAGCGGGGAGAAGAACAGTTCAGGCGGCGGCCCCTGGAATATCTACAAAAGGCCCAAGAGGCGAGGCGAGGCGAGGCGAGGCGCTGCAGCCCAACCACCCATAGCCAGCCTGATCATCTGCTGAGCAACCGTGGCTTGCTCACCCAACCCATCTTGGCTTATATACAGGGTGGTTTAGCAGGACATCCAATCCCCCCGCTATGAACCAAGGGGAGGAATTTCTCCCTTTGCTGCACCTGCTCTGATGGACAGGAACCCACCAGCAAAAATCTGCGGTCCCAACTGGAAACCCTTCTGGTTTGCCTCATCTTTGAAGCAGGAGGCCGGCCTCTCCGGGAATTGGGCTGGGAATATCGGAGCTGCTTTGGGGAGGGGTTTTCTCTCATATTTACAGTTATTCTGGTGAAAGCTTGTTTTATGGTTTGGACTTTAAAATGCCAAGAAACTTCAGGAAACTCTGGCGCATAATTAATAAAGTTGCCTGCATCTGAGAGAAAAGGCATTGCATTTCACTGAAACAAAGCGGCAGGTAGCTCAGGGAAGGGGGGGACTGAACGGAAAAGGCACAGAGGACTGCCAGCCACCTGCCCCCTCCTCTCCCCCCCCGGGGGAAAAGTTGGCAGCCAACTGTTTAAACTCTTGTGCAAACAGAGGCCGAGACTCCAGTGGGACCAATTGCTGGGATATTAATTTGAAGGCTGAAACAGCGGGGAGGGGGATTTAAAAATACCGAGAAGTGTGCAGGTTCTATCTAAAATGGAGGCTGGGGTGCGTGCACCCCTTCGGCAGGCACCCCCCTGGCAAGGTAAGCTGCTTCTGGGCTTGCCGAGAGGCTGGGAAGCTCGCGGGGAAGCCATGCGGAGAGGAGCACGGGAGGTCGGAGGGCGAACCCGAGAGCTCTGAGCGCAGCGAGGCAGCATCCCTCGCCCAGAAGGGCCGGAGCCATCAATAATGCAAGACGACTCCTCTCCAGGTAGCCGGCACAGCCCCCCCGGCCGGCCACCTGGCTACCTCTTTACCTTGGGGGGGTGGGACAGACAGGAGGGACGCCATGAAACGGCCGCCTCGCGTAGGACCTGGCTAGACCGGAGAACGCCCGAGCATCCTTTCATGCCGGAAGGACTGGCGGCCGGGGGGGGGGGCGCCCAATCCCTCCCCCTCCCCGCCAGCGTTTCCCTGGTTCGGCAGCAGCGCTGCGGCGTCCACACGAGGCGCAGAGGCCAGATCCGGTTGCTAAGAAACGGGCCTGCGCTCCCCGGGCCACACTGACCTTTGTCACTGCCACCAGCTCAAGGGCTTTCACGGGAGCACGAGGGGCAGGCAAGGGACAGGGGGAGAAGCCCGCGACGGTTCCACGGCGCACCGCCGGGCCCCGGCACTGAGCCGCGCGCCTCCGGGGGGCAGAGACGTCCCGCGGCGGCCGCGCTGGCACCACCGGCTGGAGGGAGGAGGGCAAAACGGAGCCAGCACCCCTCGGAAGCCCTGCCATGGCCGGGGAGGGTGTGCGGGGCAGCCGCGCGGCAACGGGCTCAGCTGCGCAGAGCCGGCGTGTGGGGTGCGGCGTGGCATGGCAGCCCAGCCTTGGCATCCGAGCAACAAAAGAAGCAGTGCCTGCAGCAGCATGGTGGCAGAGGAGGAGGAGGAGGAGGAGGAGGGAGGCCGCGGAAAGCTAGACAAAGGAAGCAAGTGGGAGACGGAGCTGGTGCTTGGGCACACGCCGCAGAATCTCTCCTAACGGCTTCTTCTCATCCTCGGCTGAACAAGGGTCCCATTTTGGAGCAGGCTTTGATGTGCGTGTCGCGGGCTCAGAGGATGAACTGTGGGACGGGGAGGCGGTCCTCCCGAGATCCATTCCCATTCGGCGGAGACTCTCCGGCACAGCCTTCCCCAACCCGGTGCCCTCAATTTAAAGACGCAGCCGCTGCCATGTAGCAGCTGTCGCACTGGGGCTGGGCCGACCCAGGTTCCAGTACCTGCTGTGCCACGAGGCTTGTTTGATTAGTGCTGGAGGATAAAAGGAGTGACAAGGAGCGCCAGGCATGGGGCGGGGGGGGGGGGTGGAAGATACAACACCGAGCCAGGATTCAAGCTGCCCCATCCGCAAAGCAGTCTTTGAAAGCATTCATGCCCGGTTCACAAAGGCCCTCCTGTGAGTTATTCACCTGCAGAATTGATCACGGGCAGCTGAATGTGTGAAAGGGGCCCCTAAGGCTGGGACCGTCGGCTCTGCCGGGGATTTTCTGCCGATTCTCTTTGGCTCGGATACGACCCTTCCCAAAGGATCCTGATGGAGGCAGATGCACCGGTGTTGCTGCTGCGACCGGCCAATCAACGTACAGGGAATCACACGCCGGCGTGTTCGTCCGGAAGTCACCTCCAAGGAGCTGAGTGGCAAGTACATGCACAGAGCCTGCTCCACATGCTTCATGCGCCCCCCCCCCCACAGTGGCCCCCGCCACGCCAGCTTGGCTCCAGGGACGAGCCGGCCAACTTGCCGGTGCTGACATCCAATTCCTAGCATCTCCCACCCAGCACCTGGACGACGCCACGCCCGGGAAGGCGCGACGGCAAATTGGAGGGCAACGGTGGGTCGCAAGACGGAGGAGCCTCTCCTGTAGCTACGGAGCTTTTCTTGGTGTTCATCTAGAAAGAAAGCCCACTGCTCCAGGTGGCCGTGGCCGTCTGCTTCCCCCGAGCTGGCCCTCCGTGTACCCTGGGCAGCCGTGGATCATCCCCAGGCTTTCGGCTACCTGAATTCTTCCTCAGGGAGAGACAACTGGATGAGAAACTCCGCTTTGGTCTCCTGGCTTTTCAGTGTCTGGCTAGTTATATGTTTGCATCCCTCAGCTTGGGGCACTCCTTCTGCAGAACTTCTCAAGAAGGTTGGACTTGTATTAAAAGCAGCCCTCTTTGGGCAGAAGGTTGGACTAGCTCAGCCTTACCCAGGCAGGTGTACTGCAGTTGTTTTGGACTGCAGCTCCCATCATCCCTAGCCGGCATTGCTGGCAGCAGCTGTATCCCAACACATCTGCAGGGCACAAGATTAGGGGAGTTCAGGCGGGATTCTCTCTAGGTCGGCTCCTGCAAACAAAGCAGCCCTATGTTTGCCCTCCCCGCAAGCCGGAAGCAAGCCGTACTGCGCCCACTGGGGCTTTCTGCCCACTGCCCTTTGCTCCCAGCCCCCCTCGTCCCTGCTGAGCATCGGCTGCCTGGGGCCTGGACCAATCGACCTGATGGGCAGCATCTCCTCGAAACCCGGACGCCCCCCACGGGTCGGGATACAGGCCCGCTGCCTTGCTCATCACCTGTGCCAAGGAGAGCGCACGACGTCGCCGTGATCTGGGAACGCAGCACTTGCGAGAAAGCAAGACGGCGACTGGCGGAGTCGCTCCGGCAGGGGAGATGACAGACTCTTATTAAGAGGAGCAGGCGTGAAGGGAGGCAGACGGGAGGAAAGCTTCCAGTTTCACGGCGACGCGGCCTGCCCGTGCACCTCCATTGAAATGGCAGGCAGTCTTTTTAGGCCCACCGCACGGAAGAACATCTCCAGGCAGTGGACTTCTGGAGCGTCTCACCACGGGCTCTGCTGAGCAACCAGAACCACTTTCAAGAAAGCTTTCAACAAAGGCATCGGAGGGGGTCTCCTGGCAGAGGCGGTGGTGGGTGCCGGATCCCAGGGGTTTCATTTGGAGCTGCCAACCCTCTGGGAGGCTGCTGTCCCTGGAAGCACGTAGAAAGTAAGGCACGGAGGCCCTGCGCTCTATGGCCCCCATGCCCCCAAGCCAGGCAGACTTTTGCCTCCCCCGGGCCTTGGATCTCTCAGGGGAGGGGTCCTGAAGCCATCTCCCCTCACCATGGTGCCCCTTCTTGCAAACAGCCGATTCCCTCTAAAGAGCAGGGAGAGACTTCACGGCAGGTCGACTGACAGATTCAGGTCGGGCGTTTGCCCATCCGGGCGCCTCCGCTCCGGCCCTTTTCTGCTCCCGGGCAGCTCCCCATCCCAACGGCTTAAGCACAAGGAATGGTGCGATCATGTGAGCCTCCCTCAGCCTCTGGCTGGCCCTGAGCGGCGCGGCGGCGGCAGCGAGAAGGCCGACTTCAATTAGCTGTTTGTCTCGCTGTGCATGAGGAAATCCTACGTTTGTTCCTTCGCGGGAGCAAGTAGGAAAATGTGGCGCTTTCTCTCTCTCTCTCTCCCTCCCACCATCTCGAAACTTGCACGCTGCTCTCTCTGGGGCGAAGATGGCTACGGCCTGGCGAACACCCCGCTGGTGCTCGGGGGGGGGGGGTCGGCAGCCCTTGCGCAGAGGTGCCTGCGGACGGAGAGGCCAGCGAGTCCCCACGGCCCTTTCCGCCCGGCCCGTGCAAACAGCTGAGCTTGTGCCCTCCCTCTCCGCTGAGCTCGCCGTCATGCAAGGCTCCAGAGGTGGGACGGCAGAAACAGCCAAGAGGGAGCCCTCCCCTCCACAAGGAAGCACGCAAGCGCGACCTGGGGCCCTGCGTGTCCTGTCTCTGCCCGCCCCCCCCCCTGTGAGTGGGTACCCAGGACCACAGGTGGCCCGTGTGGCATCGTGAGGGCACGGCTGTGCCCTTGCCTTTAGCTTCCGGGCTGAAGAGCCAGGTAGAGCATCCGCCCACCATGGCCCAGAGGCCTGGCCCCACCACTAGGCGAGCCCCACATCTGGAACAGCTGCACCGGCTGCACCCCCTCCCCACCCTTCCTGGACCGGGGCTAGCAGACAAGCGAGGGGCTCGCTCCGCCTTGCTTCACTTCGCACGGGCCGGGCCGTCCTGCTTAGGGAACCCTGCGGTGGCGCCGGAGGATTCCTGCTGCGATCTTGGGTCCACGGCAGGAGGCAGCAGGTGGGATTCCCTCCCCAACCCCAGGAAAGGGCCGCCGTCCTCATGGGGCGGCACGTATGGATGCAGTGAAGCCTCCCCAGCCCGGCGTCCCCCCCCCGCGAGCTCCCAGGGCAGGGGCGAGCGCCACGACCAGGCACTGCCCAGGCCTTCAGGCCCGTCCGAATCAGGCCCCTCTGCTGCTCTGGAGAGGAAGAGCCACAAAGGGAGAGGAGAGAGCCTGAGCCAAGACATGAGCCAATCCGTGCTTGCGCCTGCCTGTCTGCAGGGGGCATTTAAGACCCCCTGCCGGATCGGTTTTTGCTTAACAGCCGCAAAAGGCTGGAGGTTGAGCATGTGGTCCTGCCGTCACAGCTCAGTGCAGGGGGCCAAAGTCAGTATCGAGGAAGCTTTTCTTGGGGGGGCCTCCCCGGGACGGGGGGGGGGAGATTAGAGGGCAGGGCCCAAATTTCATGCCAGCTCTCACTGAGCTTCCATGGATGTGACACAAGCAGAGCGAGACAAGGCAAAGAAGGCAGGCAAGGGCCCTCGCGAGGGGCTTAGGGGGCGCAGGTGGCTTCGGAGGGGCGCCTCCGGTAAAGCAGTCTTTACTCAGCTCCAGGAAGCTGAAAGGGAAGGGGGTCGGTGGGCCGCTGGTGCCGGTGCCCCGGACCCCAGCCGAACCTCAGACGGCACGGGCAGAGCAAGCCCCTTTGCCAGGTCGCAGCGGGTGAGTGGGAGGGTGCCCACGGGAACACAACGTGCCGCGGGTTCTTTTTGGCCCCGCAGGGAAACTCCTTTCGGAGGATGGCAGTGCCACAACTTTCACCAATCCAACGGGTCCAGAACAGAACCAAGGAAGAGTCGGCTGCCGTCAATGCAACGTCCAGCTGAGCAGCCCCATCAGAACCGCTCGCTGGAACAGGCGGCGATGCGCGTCTGCAGTGGCTCGCCTGGCCTGACCGTACCTTTAATCAGAGACACGCCTGCGTGTATTTTTAAAACTCAACCCAAGGAAATGCCGGGCACTGGATTTGCGTGTGGGCAAGTGAAGTGCCGCGAATGGGCCACTGGGAAGGGGCACCCGAAACTTCCACTTGCCGTGCCAGGGATGGACGCCACTCTCTGGGCAGGTGGTGCATATGAGCCCTTCTTGCTTGTCACCTGAGAGACCTGAGAAAGCATCATTACCTCCAGGGTAGGACAATCGCTCTCCCATGACTGCCAGGGACAGTGTGCTTAACAGCCAGTGCTCGACAAAAGAGAATGGCGTGAAAAACTTCAGCAGAAGCACGTGCTGGCGGGAAGCCAAACCGATTCAGAGAGCTCATTTCTAGCCCTTTTCCTTGCCATGGGATCCTCCATGCCTCAAGCTGTCCCATGTGCTAAAGCACATTAATGGGTTCTCTTCTCCTCCCAAATTCAGATTCATGTGCACCAGAAGCAGAGGGTAGATGCCCCATGCCACGAGGGCTTGGTCAACTCAGAAAAGGTCTCATAAGCTAAACAGGTGGCTCGAGCAAATGAGTCCAACCACGTGCAAAAAGGGAATGGAAATACAATGTCATCAGCTGAGCTAACAAAATTGGTTGGATGGACTCTACATTTGGGGGGGCAGGTTGTCCCATTTCATCCAGTAACAATCCCCCACAAACATATCAGCCTGTTTTTTAAAAAAAACCCTGAGGGTGGTGGAAAGAAAATTATTAAAATCCTGAGTGGGCTATTGACCAGAAAGAGCTGCCAGCTCGAAAACCTGCCCAGTCCATGCCGGTAGAAAGAATTATATTTAAGAGGAACAACAAGAAAAAGCACACACATTTCCTATCCAGGTTTGGCTCCGTATTCACAAATATCCCAGCTCTGTCTTGCTCCCTCTTCACTGTACCATCTTGAGATCTAGTATCCTGTTTTTCATTTGGTTTGGCAGGAGCCCCGGCCAAGGAAATGAGATAGGTGGCTGCTAAGAAGAGGGCCTTTTCTGCTGTGACATCCATGTGTGGAATGAGCTTCCCGGGGGGCTCGCCTGGGGCCTACATGGGCGAAATGCCAGACACAGCACACTTGACCTCCGGGCAGAGGCGTGGCCCCGGCACCTTCCCACCCTGGCCAGACCCTCCGGGCCCTCCCTTGCAACGTGCTCACTTTAGGAAAGTCTCTCCTAGGGGTTAGCCACTGGGGCCACCAGGCAAATCCAGCCAAGAGATGTGCACAGAAGGCCTGCAGGACAATCCCCTCCGCCTTGCGTGCTCGGGGGTCCCCCGCTCCGTGGCCTTTGAGTTCCCTGCCCATCCATACAAGTCCAAAAACTGCTTCCCACCAAGACGAACTGCTGACCCCGAGGACGGCTTGGCAGCCCAAAAGGCCCCTTTTCTACACGTTCAACATCCTAACAGACTAGGGGCCGGGGGGGGGGGCTGCAGCTTGTCGGGTGCCCTCCCCCAGCCACATGCAGCCTCTGCCCCACAGCAGCTGGTGCGGTTTTGACAGCTGGCCCCAGCCCGGGCAACAACCTGGCCCGCACCCCCTCGCCTCCAGCCGCTCCGGCCCGCTGGAGGGAGCTGGGGAGGTGGGTGGGAGAAGAGAGCCGAGCGAGCCAACCCGCGGGGCCGGTGGGGCAGCCAGGCCTCGCCGCACCGCGCCTCATCTTGCCGTCCAGCTTGACTCCCCCGCAACACCAGCTGCCAGAAATGTGAATGTCTCCTGCTCGGCCGGTCTGTGTTCTGTAACCGTGACAAGCTGCCATCGCACGCACCGGGGAAATGCGGCGTTGATCCCGAACGCGCCCCAGCATGCGAGCCGTCTGGGCAGCAAGTGCTCGGGGGAGAAGCTGCGGGGAAGAGGGCCCTGCTCCACAGCGCGCAACACGCTTCGGAGACCTGCCCATGGACGGGAGAGTGCTTAAGGAAGAAACCCCGAGAGAAGGCTGGCCACCCCACCCATGACAGACCCAAGATTTTCCCAAGAGGAGCCTCTGCTCTGCTCTGCCAGCCCTGCCTGGTTTACCCTAATTCATGCTTAACTTAGAAATCTGTGGCAGGGTAACAGCAAGAGTGCCTCTGAGCATGTACAGCAGGGCCTCCTTTGAACCAAGGATGACACGAGGTGCTCTTTAAGCTGATGCAAGGCTTGCCATGGTACTATCACTCCTTTGCCAGCCTGCCATGCAAGGCCACCGGCGGGGCTCAGGCGTTCTCCTTCTCCCCATCTTCAGCGGCCCTGAGTTCGAGAGCCGGGGACCACCCAAAGTCCCCAGAGAGCTTCATGACCAAGTGGGGACTAGAAGTCCGGCCCCCCAAACGCCCACCCAGCCCCCGAGTCACTGCGCCACACGGAATGCACCTTTTCTCGCGGAGTGCCGAGCACTGCGGGAAGGCGAGAACACCGGAGGAAGGAGCAAGGGATGCCTCGGCCCGAAAGCGGAGGGAGAGCAAGCGGCCGCATCTCCGAGTGCACCTCGCAGGCTTGCTCGTGCACCAGGGACCAGCCTGCGAGGACAGGACGGGCGCGTGTGGGTCCCTGCAGCTGGCTGGGACAAAGCCAGGGTTTTCGCACAGGGGCTCCGGGGACGGAGGGTGCCCCACAGCTTGTCCCGCCAGAGGCTCCCTTTTGCGAGGCGAAGCCGCGGCAGCAACAGCAGCTGAACCGGGCCTGGGAATTGCCCAGGGGCCTCCTGCGGGCGTCTCCGCACCAGAGACGGTGCACACAGATGGGGTGGGAGGGGACGCCAGCGCCAGCCCCGGCCGGCCTTTGTCTGGAGTGCTCGCAGCCCTCCGCCTGGGAAAGTGACATCCGCAGAGTTTCGGTGCCAGACACGGCCCGGCTGCCCGTCCCGCCCTGCTCGCCCAAAGCACAGCCATCTGCTCCCCCCAGCGCTCAGCAGACGCAGCCGGCTCCAGCCGCCGCATCCCAATCCACCTGAAGCCGATTAGGGCCCGCTCGGCTGGGGAGGACCAGGGGAAAGTTGGGCCAGGGCCAGCGGGAAGGGGCTGCCCCGGGAAAGAGACCGTGTTCCCTGCCCCACGCAGAGGGCCCTGCCTGGCCTGCAAGCAGCACCCAGGCCGTCATTGGGGCGGCAGGGTTGGGCCCGCGGCCGCCGGGTGCCCTCGCACGCTCCTCTGCTCCGCTGCCACGGCGCTGGACCGCATCTTTCTTGTGACAGCCGGCAGACACTGAACCGCCCCTTGTGGGGTCCCTGCCACGCAGCGGCCCCGCCTGAATTTCAGCCCCTTTGTCTGCCAAGCCAAAGAGCCCTTGCCTGGGCGTGGGTCCTGGAGGAACGTAGCCTTAGCCTTCCCCTCCAACCGCTGGGCTACCCCAGAGCAAAGCCAGAAAGCGCGGGGAGGGAGCAGAGCAGAGCAGAGCAGAGCAGAGCGATGCTGGCGGGAGAGCTCCATGGCAACCTCCTGCGCACGACTCCCGTTTGTGCTACTAATTGGCCAAGCTAATTGCCCCAGTTAGCAGCATCTCGACAGCGTTTTGCCCCCCGGACTCCCCGGCCTTGCAGCCCCAGCGAGCACAAGGCAAGGCTGAGCTCCCAAGCAACAGGTGACAGAGAGGGGCCCCGCAGCAGCCCTCCAGCAGGGTCTCTCCAAGGAGGCTGCGATGGGATGGGGCCTGAGGAGGGCAGATGGCCGCCCTCCGAGGCAGCCCCACCCCAACGAGCGAGCCGAGCCCGGGAGGAGCAGCGTGGGGGCTGCAAAAGGGAGGCGCCTCGGCCCGCTCTCCCCCAGCTGCCCGCCCATGCGGGGAGGGTGAGAGCGAGGCGGCACCTCATCGCAGAGCCCACCGCGAGGCCTCGGGCACGCTGCTGCAAGGGGGCGCCGAGCATGGCGCCAGCAGCCGGTTCCTTGCGCTGCAGACCCGTCTCTGCTAGCAGAGGAGCAAGCGTCCCTGCAGGTCCCTGGGTGCGGATGTTTCCGATGCGAAAGGAGGGCGGGGAGCAGGTGGGGAACAACACCTTGACACTCTGAACATCAGGTGGCTGAAGCACGGCGGGCTTCCGGGGGTGGTCAGCGCCTGCAGCGGGGATGCGGCCAGAGTGGGCCCCTGGAGCCCGATCCTGCGTGTGACTGCCCTGCGCCAGCAGCCCGTTCAGTCCCCAGCGGCCCTGCTCACCGGGCACGGCCACCCAGGGGTGCGACACCAGGGCAACCAGGACGGGGGCTTGAGGGGGACAGCATGCCCCATGTTTGTCAAGGACAGGGGGGGGGCGCCATTTCTCTCCCCTGCGTGGGGCAGCCGGCCAGGGGCTCCTTTACATATGCAAACTGTTTCATAAAGCATGCCAGGAACGCATGGGCCTTTGGACTAACAGCCCAGCTCAGCCAAAAGCAGCCAGCACAATTACCAGAGCAAATATTAGGAGAAGGGCACTTAGCAGCCATGTGGGCAGCAGAAAAACTGGCCAGGTGGGTTTGAGACCCTACAGATGGTGAGGCTATCAAGGGGGCAGGGGCCATTGAGAGTTTCCTCCCCCCCCCCGCCCGGCCCTCTCCTGCTCTCCTCTCAGGTGCCGCAATCACTGGGAATTAAAGGTCTGTCCCTCTAGCAACTTCTCCGAGCCCCCAGAGGCCAGGCTCGGCTTGTTGATTTAGAGTTGAGCCGCACAGTGAATCCTGCAGGACCGGGAAGCAAACACGGGGCCCAGGGACTCCATGCCGCTCTCCTCTCCTTCTCCCTCTCCCAGACACCCAGCAGGCCGCTTTCTGCTGGTGACTTGCAAAGCAGCCACGGATTTGGGCGTCCCAGATGACATGGCGGCAGGATAACGGGGCGTGTGCGCGCACACACAATCCCACGGCAAGCGGGAGGGGGGGAGAGGGGCCGAGCCTCCCCTGTGAGGCTCCCCAAGGGAGCACCCCATTGGGAAAAGCAGGATCGGCGCAGGCAAGGCGGGAGGCAAGGCTGGCAGCGGTGTTTCGGGTGGGCGGGCTGACACATTCGCACGACCGGCGCAGGGGCGAAGACAGGTTGCTCTGTAGCAGAGGGACTGGCTTCCCCCTGCCCTTCCAATGAAACAACACAAACAAAAATCCCCTTCAGACTAAGGCACGCGCGCGCGCACACACACGCACGCACGCACGCACAGAGCACGGCTCGAAAGGCTGAAACCCCACAAAAACTCTCCGCATCCCGGAGGGGAGAGCGGCGCCCTCGGCGGCCCTCCCTCCCCCAGCGCAGGAGCCAGATGGGCGGGCGAGCCGGCCTTCGCAGCGTTCGCCACAGATGGGCTGCCTCCGCAGCGGCCTCGCCGGGAACACCCTCGGGCCCTCCGGGCGGCGGCAGCAGCAAGCCAGCGCGGGCGGCGGGGACGGGCAGCGGAGGCACCGTGCTCCCCGCGCGGGGAGAGTCCGCGCCGCCAGCCCTGAGCGCGGCGGCGGCGGCGGCGGCGGCGGCAGAGCTAAGCTGGTGCCTCCTTCCCGGGAGGGGGAGGGAGGGGGAGGGGGAGGCACGCGCGCGCACACACACAAGTGCACTTTTCCGGCAAGGCCACCTCCGACCAATTGTCTGCCAAGCGCCCAATCCCCTGGGCAGATGGTGCAAGGGACGGGAGGGCGGGCGGCCGGGCGGGCGGGGGAGGCTCGCTCGCGCGCCGGAGCCACCCCACCCCTCTTTTCCAGTGTGCCAAACCCCACCCTGGCACGGCCAGCCGAGGAAAAGGGATGGATGGAGCGGGCGGGGGGGCCGAGGGCACATGCAAATTGCGGGAGGCACAAGGCGCCCCCCCGCACCCTTTCCGCTTGCAGCGAGCGGAAAGTTTAAACCGGTTCCGATGCGGGTGCGGGGTGGGCCGAGGGACCTGCCCGCTCCAATCGCGGCAGGCAGAACAATGAGGCTGGGGCGGCGCGGCGGAGGCGGCAGGGCTGATCGGCCGGCCGCCCTCGGGCCGGGCCGGCCGGCCGGCCGCCCGCCGGGGCCGGGGAGAGGCGAGGGGGTGTGGAGCCTCGGCGGGCGGCGCAGCGGCGTCCTCCGCCTCCTCCGGGCTCGCCTCTGCAGCCGGCGCGGCGCGGAACAATGAGGGCTCGCCTCCCCCAGGCGCCGCTGCCAAGCGAGCGGGGCTGCGGGCGAGGAAGCGGCTCGGCGGGACAGGCAGCGGCGCGGGCAGGAACCGCCCGGCTGCAGCCCCGCCGCGCGGCAACCTGCGCCCTGCCCGGCGCGCTTCGAAGGACGGCGGCGGGGCGGCCGGTGCCCCCGGCGCTGCCCTTGCCCCCCCGCGGGCCAGGGAGGGGCGGGGCGCCCTCCTCCTCTCCCCCCGCTGCGCGGAGGCGCGGGACAAGGGGCGGGCGGAGGCGCCGCCAGCCCCGGGAGCAAGTGGAGGCGCGCCAGCCCGCGTGCCCCACGCGAGCGGCGGCGGGCGAGGCTCCCCGGCGGCCTGCGCATCTGTCCTGCGCCGGCGGGGGGAACGGCTCGCCCAAAATGCGGGGCCACGGGAGGCGGGCAGCGCGGCGTGCGGGGACGCGCGCCGAGCTGCCCCGAGCGAAGGGGAACTGGGCGGCCGGGCCCGCCGCCGCCTGCCGAGCTCGCGGAAGTGGGACATGTGGGACGGGGGAGGCGAGGCGCGCTCCTCTGGCGGAGGGCGGGGGCGCAGGGAACCCCTCCTTCCCAGCGCCTCGACTCTCTCCGAAATGACCTCACGGAACTGGGCGATTTGGGGTACGGCCCTGGGGGAGCGGAGGGGACTGCTGGCCGGGGGCGGGGCGGATCACCTGCCACACACCCGCGCGCGTACATACGCGCGTGCACGCGCGCGCGCGCGCTCGGACCCCTTTGCAGCCCCTCTGCTGCGCCCACCCACATGCCCCCGCAGTGCCCGGGGGGGGCAGGGGCGCCCAGCCGGAGCCGCGCGTCCTCCTCGCCCAGCGCCGCGGGACGGGCGGCGGCGGCGATCCTGCGGCGCTGCCAGGCGTGCCCCGGGCATCTCCTTCGCCCCCACCCACCACCCACGCGCGCCCGCCCGCCCCCCCCGGGCAATGCAGCGCCGGGGGCCCGGGAAAGAGGGAGGGGGACAGACACGCCACACGGACGGACGGACGGACGGACAGACAGGCGCGGGGCGCACTAACCGTTCCCGTTTTGACTGGCACATAGACCACGACTTGAGCCATCTTCGCCGCCGTGGCCGGCGACTCGCGGGTGCCGTTGCCCAGGCGGAAGCCCTTGGAGCGCACCCAGAACTGGAACTTGCCTTTCTCCCCGCCGCCGCCGCCGCCGCCGGCTCCCCCCTGCAGCACCTCCGCGATGCGCTGGTACTTGCTCCGGGTCACCGTCTTGGTCTTGGCCGAGTCGCCGTAGGTGCGCAGGCACCAGTCCCGGAACTGCCGGCCCAGCTCGCTGTCCCCGGGGCGGCTGCCGCCCGCGGACCGCAGCAGCAGCGGCGGCGGCGGCTTCGGCATGGCGGGCGGGCGGCGGGCGGGGGAGCCCTGTCCCGGACGAGGCGAGCGAGCGAGGAGACGCTTCTGCGCCCTGCCTGGCGCGGCGCGGGCGGGCGAGCGAGCGGGCGGGCGGGCGTCAGGCGGGCAGGCAGGCAGGCAGGCAGGCAGCGAGGAGGGAGGAGCCGCTGGCGAGCAGGGCAGGAGCCGCGCGGGCGGGACGAGGCGCACGGAAGCCGGCCGGCCGGCCGGGACAGCGGCGCGCAGGGACGCCCGGCGGTGGCGGCGCCAGGCAGGCAGGCAGGCAGGCGGGCGGGCGGGAGGCAGCGGTCGCTCCCGCGGCGGTGACACCCGCTCGCTTGGCAGGCGGCGGCGCGGCTCGTCCCCTCCTCCTCCTCTTCCTCCTCCTCCTCCTGCCTCCTTGCCCCCGCCCGAGCCTGCTGGCCTGCCTCCAGTCCTCCGCCCCTCGCCGCGGGATCCCACCTGTTAGAGCCGCCCGCCGCCCCTCGCCTCGCCGCCGCCCGGGGCGCCGCGCGCAAGACGAGCCGCAGGCGCCGGTGCCCCTGGGGGGGCGGGGCGGGCGGGGCGGGCGCGGGACGGGATGCGGCGCTGGGGCACGGGGGGGGGGGGGGGGGGGGGGGGGAGGGGGCGGGGGGGCGGGGAAGGGGCGGGCGGGCGCCCCGGGGGCACCGCCGATCCGGCCAGAGGGGGCGCTCCGAGCCCGCCGAGCCCGCGCAAGGGCGTCCTGCCGGCTGCACGGGGAAGCGCTGACAAAGCCGGACAGGCTGCCGGCCGGGGGGCGGCCTGCCCGGTGGACGCGCGCGGGGAGGGCCGGGGCGCTGGGCCGCGAGGCTGCGGGGAGGCGCGGGGACCCGCGCGCCGCCGCGCCGGCCTTCCTCGCCGCGAGTCCCGGGGCAGCACGTGGCCCGGCGTGCTGTTCCGGCAGAGGCGGGCGGGCGGGCGGGCCGGCGGGGGCGGGGGCATCGCCCAGCCGCGCTCGCTTCCGCGCCGGGCTCCGCAGCGACCCCGCCCGCAGAAGCGCCTGGCTGGCCCAGGACCTTCCGGGCTGCGAGCCAGTGAAATGAAGTCCTGGTACCGGAGCGCGTAAGCGTGTGCCGGATGCCTCCTCCGCCGAGGGCGGCCGGCGAGCGGCGCCCCCGGGGAACGCACAGAGCGGTGGAAGCGGCCGCCCCTGAGCATGTGCAGAGTGCTTTGTCACTGAGGGAGGGGAGGGGCCGCGGCGGCCTCTGGCGCCGGGAGAAAGGGCCCTGCCGAACTTCAGCGAGGCGTGGCTGCCCGCCCGCGGCGACCGAGCCGGGCTGGACGCACCCAGGGCCCGGGCAGCTTCCGATGAGGGCCGAGGGAGCGGGAGCCGCCCTGGAGAGCCGCCGCCAACGCGGGACGGCGGCCGGGAGCGCTTGCACAGCGCCCCGCTGGGTCACGGAGCCCGGCACCGCCCGTGCTCCCCGCTCCCCGCTCCCCGCCTCAGGCTCACTTCCTGTCCGGTTGACATCAGTGGGAATATTCGGAGCAGATGCAAAGCGGCGATTCTGCTCCAACCAACATTAGTCATGCTTCTCTGGAATTACGAGTCCAGAATTAGGTCCTTTATCGTTCATTGCTGGAACCCAGAGGTGGCCGGCACCCTCTCCAGAAGGGGTACAGGTCCCCCCGGGAAAAAAGGGGAAACAGGAGTTCACCACTACATGGCTTGCATTTCCCGTCCACAGCCGCCCCCTCGCACCGAGCTTCCCCTCAAGGCACTCGGGCGGGTTGGAACCGGCCAGGGCGGGCTCTCCTTGGGGAACGACTCCAGGGCTTCGTGGGGGCGGGGGGGGGGCAGGCCTGCCCCAGGGCAGATGGTGAAGGCATCGAGGTTCCCTTGAAAATGCTCCCAAGGGACCCCCTCCACAAACCCTAACCGAGGCCAGGGGTTTCCCTGCTCCCCTTGCGCATTTCCTTCTTACCTGCTGGGCTTTTAAAGCATTTCTAGAATTATGCTGTGCCATAATTCTAGAAATGTTCAGAACCCCACATTCAGGCAACTGCTTCTAAAATTCCCATAAATACAATATTGGCCATATCTGTGCTGGACATTTGGGGCTGCACACAAAACCAGGCCTCCCCGTTGACCGTTTTGCGCTGGGAAAGCGAGTGCAGCCATGCGCCCCCTCCTGCCCAAAGGGGGGCCCCTCACCTTGCCAAGGTGCACCAGGATCTCCCTTACTGTTAGCCACCTGGTGCCAGAGACTGCACCTGGCGAAGGCTGAGGCCAGAGGACGTGTGCTCACCTTTAAGGTGCCTTCGCTGTTTCTCCAGCGGGCACTTGGGACGGAACCAGGGTTCAAGTCCCAGTTTAATCCGGGGTTCAGAAGTTCTGCGGAATGACACAGCGCGGCGTGAGCCTTGCTTCTTTGGGGTGCAGTGATGTTGGAGCCTCGCACACAAACGTCGTGCTAACAGCAATGGGACTTGGGGCCTCTTAGACACTAACGGGGCATGATGGCACAGCTCCTCTGGCAGCTGCTCTCTCAGGGACTGCAGGACTCCTGGCTGCTTTTGCTCAGCTGACTATGTGTTTCACTTGTACCTCCCAATAGCCGAGCCTCTCTAGACTAAACAACATGTCGCTTCCCCTGTGAAGGCTGTTCAAACAGCTTGTCCCCTTGAAAGGGAGGACGGGAGAAATTGCGTGCCAGCCACACAGGAGATGACCTGGAAAGCGGCCAGCAAGGACTTGTTGAGCTCCCCCGCCTGGCACACACGAAGGTATGCTCCAGCAACACCTGAGGAAACCCTGCCGCTTAGCCTCAGTACTTCATCTGTGAAATGGGAATAGCACCTACCTTCCTTGCAGGGCAGTTGTGGTCACAAATAGTTACAGTTCTTGTGAATTAAAAGTGCTACAGGGACATGGGAAGCTGCTCTGTGGGGAGTTGTGAATATTGGCCCCAACGTCCAGATTACAAGGGGAGGTGGCCACCCCACAGCCAACATGACCCAACCTGTCCCTTGACCTCATTGTTGAGGGAGGCACAGAGAAAGGGGCAGGGTCCCTTCCAGCACCAGACCAGCTGAGTTCCTGGATTTGCACAAGCACACGCACAATTAGCTCAATCGCAGATCAAAGAGGAGCAAGAGTTCCTGCACGAAGTGAGCTTGGAGGCAGGCCCAGGTTCCCCTCCTGGCCTACACCAGCGCTCCGGAGCTTCCGGCAGGTGTCTTTCCAAGTCCAGTCTAGAGGTGCCAGAGACAAACCATGACAGTGGAAGTGGGAAAAGCAGGTGCCTTCAGTTTAGGGCTACTGAAGCACACCAAGGAATTCCAGAAGAAGATCCGTCTATGAGCAGGGCCGCCTTAACAGCATGATGGGCCCCAGCGGGGCCCCTACGGAAACAACTGCTGTGAATTTGGGAAGTTTTCCCATTTTCCAAGGGTTAACATACACAGATGAGTGTGGGGTCCACGGGCAAGGGCCCATCCGGCCCATGCGCTAAGATGGCCCTGTCTATGAGTTGTGCAGCACAGCAAGGCCTCTGGCCGCGTGGCTCACAAGACGCTCCGGGTGGCCCTGAAAGGAACGGGGCTGCCTCAGCCCTTGGTTTTCCGGGTGCCGGACCTGCCCCACAGCCAGGGCGGGACGCGGAGGCCCAGCAGGGCCAAGGCGCCAGGCGGGGTACTTCTCCACTCCCCGTCTGCTCAGCCTGCATGCAGAACAGAGCACGAGGAAGCTGGATTCGGATGGGGGGCGGATGGTGAAAATTGGCAGAAGAGAGATCACAAATTCGAGATATGCCGAAGATACCAAACTATTGGCGGAAAGCAGCGATGACTTGAAATGAGTCCTGACACAAGTGCGAGCAGAAAGTACGGCAGGGGGACTGCAGTCGAACATTGAGAAAGCGAAAATCGTTCCGCAGACGGATCGCGGAGCTTCAGTGGTACAATGAAGAAGCAGAACTTACGAAAGATTTCGCATCGTCGGGCTCAGCCACGCTCTGAAAGGGAGGCTGCAGCCCAGACATTCGAAGACGGCCGAGGCGCGGGAGGGCAGCAGTGAAGGAACCAGAGGAGGCCATCGAGCGCAAGGGCGTCTCACTGGAGGCCAGGCCAAGATCATCCGCACTCTCGTGTTCCCGATCTCCATGTCTGGGTGGGGAAGCTGCGCAGGGAAGAAAGCGGATGCGTTCCAAACATGGTGCTGGAGGAGAGTGCTGAAAATCGCCCGGACCGACAGAAAGACAAACAAGGGGATCTGACAGCAGATCAAGCCAGAGCTGTCCCCGGAAGCACAACCGACAAAACTGAGGCTGTTGTACCTGGGCAATCATGAGGCGGCCAGCATCCCTGGAGAAGACAATGGGAGGGCAGAAGACAAAAGGGAAGGCCAAAATGAGGCGGATTGACTCCATAACGGGAGCCACAGCCTCCAACAGCCAGGATGCTTTGAGGGGTTTCCATTCAGAGGGTCCCCATAAGCTGGAGATGACTTGATGGCACATCCCCACAGCAACCTGCCTTGGGGCAAGTCCCTGATCTGAAGGAGGCGGCCGTGCCGAGATTCTGAACGGACCAGAGCTGACCAGGATCACTGTCTGTAAGTGCAGGGGCTCATTTCTGCCTCTGCCATCCTTCCTTCTGTGGCTCTTAAGTGAGTATGCCAAGAATCCAAGAATCGTACCTGGGAGCATGGACAAAGTGCCAGCAGAAGAGCTGAGCTCCTGTTCACGGGCCCCGAATGGACTGTGGTCTCCAACTTCCTTGCAGCCCGGCCCAGCGCCATGCATTCCCTTTTGAGGTCATAGTCCAACAGTCCACTGGCCATGGCGTTGCCACCTCTGGAAAATGAGAGCGCCGTCTTGCCTAAAATAGATCTCCTTGGCCTGATTGTGCGGTTCGTCCGCGGAAATGGGCAATTTGGAAACCCCACCGACAGCCGGTGTGAGTTTGTACATTTTCTTCAGTATTTCCTACCATTTCAGTGTTTCTCGCTGTATAAGATTCATTGCAATTATTGGATCCTTTGTTGTATCTGACCCACCGCATGAGATGTTAAAATTGATGCACCGTGTGTGCAACATGACCCTTGTGCAATAATGTGCAGAGGTAAGTGGGACTTGATCCCTGGGGCAGCCGTCCGCTCTCCTCCTCGGCTGCTCCCCTTGTTTCACCTGAAGCTCCGCAAGAGTTTCGCTAAGGATCACTTGGCATTTAAGACAAGCTTTGAAAGAGCCGAGCCTGGAAGAGTAGACGGTCCAGCAAGGGAAATGAGGACAAAGGAGGGAATCGTCCCATGAGCTGAACTACGTGATTAAAGCCAGCCGTCGGGCAGGATTTCTCTGGCAGCCCCTCCCACACTGGGGCCCCGAGACACCCCTGTGCAGTCTTCTGCTCCCCAAAAGCTGGCAAGCTGCATTTCTGCTGCTGAAGGGAAGCAGAGCCTGCCACCAGCCGCCTCCCCGAGCTCTTTCCCCCGCTTGGCTCACTTGCAGGGCTGATTCTGGGGAATGTGGGGCAGTCGCACGTTCACACCAGTGAGCTGTTGCTGCCCCACGTCAGGAGCAGTGGGTGCTGGACCTGGGCCACTGCACACAGAAGAGCTCCTTTGCTGCTGCCATTGCTTTCGATGGGGCTTGAATGGGAGACGCTCCTGGTGGATTCCTTCGCAGGAATGAGCCCCGCCGAGTTCGATGGGATTTATTCCCGGGGGCTGTGTACAGGATGGTGGGTCATGGGAACGGTGGAAGCCCCTGGGACATGCACACCCCAAGCAGATAATCAATGGGACTGCAGGGCCTTTTGCAAGACGCCAGGTGCAAACCGATTTTTGAACTGGGCCTTGCATTAGCGCACATTCTGTAGGAAGCAACCGGTGGCACAGCGGTGAATCTCAGCCCAGCCGTGAGGTCAACCGCTGGACAGGCCGAGGCTCCTTTTCAGACCAGTTAGACAGGCTCCAGCCACCTTCTCTGGAGGGCTTGTCCTGGGGTGGAACGAAGCTTTGCTTGCCTTGCAGAACTCGGGCTGTCCACTCACGGCGTCACGTCAGCCGGAGTCATGCAATTCCTTCTGGGGGCAAGTGAGCTGCTGTGGGAGGGAGAGTCCTCCCTTGCTTGTCTGGCAGCACAGATACACCAGAGTGGGCCCTTTTCACCCCACAAGTGGGGGGGGGGGAGAACCGCTGCCTCTCATTCCCCTTCCCTTCGCCAGTACTAGGCACTTGGGCTCTTTTCTCCTGGATCAGTTGAAGGCTCTTCCCCTCCCCAAGTGCAGAAACTAGGCCTTTCCAAAGCCAAACTTCTCACAGCCCTATAAGCGGTGTCCTGGTTTTCTGAAACCTGCCCCAGATACGTCCTGAAGCCCCATTTTTGGCCCTTCGTGTCCAAGCACCGTCCCTGGGCTCAAACCCACATGGGGATGGGATGCGCAAGTGCCCGTTCGTGAGCACGGAGGAGTGTCTGGCGCGCAGCCGTCCCACAGGCTGGTTCCGAAGGGCAGGCGGCGAGGAAAGAAAAGCCCCCTGCGCCTTCACCACAGAGCAGCTCCGGCTTGGCAAAGCAAATTAGAAACAGAGAAACCGCGCGAGTCGGAAGGGGCCTCCTGGGCCATCCAGTCTGACCTCCGGCTCCAACCGGCTCCGCCCACCATGTGCATGTCCAGCCTGTCCTTGAACACCCTCACCGATGGGGCCTCAACGACCTCCCATGGAAGCCCATTCCACGCCCTCGGGGTCCTGACTGTCAGGAAGTGCTTCCTGGCATCCAAATGGAACCTGGGTTCCCTGAGCTTGGCTCCATTTGGAGCGCGTCCTGCCTTCCTCTGCAGGGGAGAACAGGCCTCTCCCCATCTCTGTGTGACACCCCCTCACATACCTGCATGTCGCCAACAGATCCCCTCGGAGTCTCGTCCAGGCTGAAGAGACCCAGTTCCCTCAGTCTCACCTCATATGCTTCCCCTGCAAACCGGCCACCAACCTTGTGGCCCTACGCTGCACTGACTCCAACCTGGCTATATCCTTTCTGCAATGAGGGGCCCAAAACTGAGCACAATACTCCAGTTGCGGGCGCACCAGAGTTGTATAGTGTGGTAGTAATACCTCTCTCAATCTAGAAGCCACACTTCTGGCTATGCAACCAAGGGTGGCATTTGCCCTCTTGACCACTGCGTCACACTGCTGGCTCATGTTCAGCCTGCAGTCGACCAGCACCCCAAGGTCCCTTTCACAAGTGCTGCTCTCCAGCCACTTCTCCCCTAACCTGCACTTATGGCACCCATTCCTATGCCCCAAGTGCAAGACCTTGCGCTTCTCCACACTGAACGCCATCCTGTTGTCTCCTGCCCACTTCCATAGTCTGTCCAGGTCCTTTTGGATCTGGTGTATCTGCTCCTCAGCTGTGGCCACGGCTCCAGTTTTAGTGTTGTCTGCGAATTTGATCAGCAGTCCGTTCACCCCTTCTTCCATGTCATTGATGAAAAGATGAAACAGGACCGGCCCCAGGACAGAGACCTGGGGGACCCCGCTTGTCACTGGTGGCCACCCTGATGATTCCCCACTATTAGCACAGGAGGAGGGGCCTTCCATGGTGTGCATCGGAGAGGACTAGCGGGGGCAGCCGAACAGGACGTGGATGTTGCAAGAGCCACGGTAGGAGTGTGCCCCATCTGCGAACGGCTGGCAGGCTCTGCAGAGGAGCTTCCCACCTCCCAGTTGTGGGGCCCGTCATGCAGCTCCCCTGCAGTGGGGAGCAGCCTTCTTCGGGGTTACTAACACGCCTGCTGGATCCTGAAGAACCCCAGGGGTACGCTGGCTTTTGCACTGCGCTTGATCTCGGATGACAAAGATTTTACAGCGGGTGGTTAATAGCTGTTGTGGCACAAAAGGCACCTCACAAACTAAGACACGGCAAGCATTTGCAGGCCAAGCTCCAGTGGACGGGAGGGTCCCCGTCTGGCCCCCACTTGCCCCAGTAACCCTGTGCAATGGACACCGCTATGTGGGCTTTGCTGGGCCCCTCAAAGGCCCATGTCCCACATGGACCAGGTGCCCTGGGCACAGCCTCCAACACCTGCCTTCCCTGGGAAAGGATGGGACTTGCAGTCCACCCTGCCTGGATTGCCGAATGCTGCGATGACATTTAAAGATACGTATTTACCATTTCTATCCTCCAATTTCCAAAAAATATTATCATTCCAACCTCCCAACAAAACCAAACAACAGTGAAGAAACTGCTGGGTGTACAAAACAAGAGGAGACCCACAAACGCACATATAGAAAAAAAGGAAAACAAAAAAGCAACAACAACAACAACCGCAGCCAATACATGAGGAGGGAGACACTGAACCGGCCTTGAAAGTATCAGGAATGATATATATGTACACATCTGTGTACACATTCAGAGTTCCTGCCCGCATCGCTACTCAGGGCAGAAGCTGGCTGACCCGATGTTGGAGCGCATGCCGAGGCGGAGTTGTTGCCAGGGGGCCGTTCGCGCATGAGATGCCCCGGCAGTCGCCGGTTGCCTTTTCCCCGACTTCGACTTGCCGGAGGCCTTTCTTGCAGCCTCCATCCACGGGTTATAAATTCTGGGCCACTGTGAAGAGATCGCTCAGCATGCTCTGCAACCCGATGCCGAAGGAGACTGAAAAGCGCAGCCTGCAGAGCCTTCCCCGGCACCGCAGGCCTCACAGCCCCGGCAGAGCACAAAATGGCCGCAGCCCGAGGTCGAATTCCCGGCCAGGGCGGCCCAGAACACTTGTCTGCCCTGCACCACCCGCGGGATGCTTTGGGTCCGGCCAGCGCCGGAGGAAGGGCAGAGGGGGAAGCGAGAGAACGGCTCCTTCCCACCCGGGCAGCAGGCTGGACAGGTGGGCGCGTGCCCCTCCTGCTCAGTCATCACACACGGAGGGGGTACTCCGTGTTGCTATGTAAAGACGGTCGTTCTGCCCAGGTTGGCGGGAGAGAGAGACGGGCACATGCGAATCCGTGCAGCCCCTGCCTGTCCCGTCTCGGCAGCTTGCGAGAGGCCTCCTAGCCATGCGGGGCCGTGGGTGCGATGCGAGCCAGACTGAAGGAAGCCCCAGCCACGCTAAAACCGGCCCATGCGCAAGCGGAGCCACACTAGCAAGAAGGGGTGTCCCACGGCTGGGAGGGGTGCAGTCCAGGAGCAGGCGGGTCCCCTCCCCAGCCGCTTGGGGGAACGGCCTGCGTCCTGCAGTCCTGTGCTGCACCCAAGCTCAGAGGCCCCCCAGGCGGCGCTCCACGTGCTCCGGGGCCTTGTGTCTCCTGGGCATGCCCTGCGCGTGTTGCCCTGGGCAGCATGGCAGGGGGGAGGGGGAGGGGGAAGCAGAAGGGGTAGGGACCCCCGGCCGGCACCGGGCAACCCCGCCAGGGCCCCGGGGCTTTGCTGAGGGCCCCCCAACGCGCGACAAGCGCAGGGAAGCCCCTCGGAGATCGTCCCGGCTCCGCGGGGGCCAAGCGCCCCTCCGTCCCGCGGGCCGCGGCTGCGTCGCGCTCCTTCACAGCTCCCTGGAGCCCAGCAGGGCGGGCGCCGGCGTGTCCCGGCGGGTCGGGTCGGCTCGGGGCCGTTCCTGGGCGCGCAGCTCGCCGTCGGCCTCCGTGCCACGCCGAGCGCGGCCTGGCAGCCGCCCCCGGCCCTGCCGGGCTGCCCGGGCGCTCGCAGGCGGCACCGCGGGCCGCGCCACCCCTCCGGCCCGCCTGCGCCGCTCTCCCGGGCCCGGCGACCGCCCGAGAGCCCGCGGAGGCCGCGCTCCCGGCCGAGGGGCTGCTGCTCGCCAGAGCCCCGCTCCCGGGCGGCGGCGAGGAGCAGGAGGAAGCGCGCGGGCCCGCAGCGGCTCCCGGCCCAGGAGAGCGGCGCGGGGGCGAAGGGGCGAAGGCGAAGGGAAGGCAGGCGGCCGGCCCGGCCCGGAGCCAGAGGAGGGGCGGCGCGGGCGCTGCGAGGGGAAGGGCTCCTGGCCGCGATGGCCGCCCGGCCGGCTCCATCCAGAGGCTGCCGGGCCCCGGCGGGCGGCGGCGGCGGCGGCGGCGGCTCTTCCACTGCCCGGCAAGCCAGCGGCGGGCATGGAGGGGAGGGGAGGGGAGGGGAGGGAGGGGAGGCGGGGAGAGCCGCGCGTGGCCGTGGCGCGGGAGGCGGCCCCGGCGGAGGCGACCACTGGCCCCGGCTCCGTGCGGCCCCCCCGGCTGGGGCGGGACCGGCGGCAGTTTCCCCGCCGCCTGCGCAGCCCCCGCACGCGGCCGGCCTCCCGCGTCGCCTGGCGAGGACTGCGCTGCCCTGCGGGCGCTCCCTTGCCCGTTCGCAGGCTTCGGGGCATCACCTTTCATTCCGAGTCATTTTCGTCTGCCGCGCTCATCTCGCTTGTGGATGCACAAAACCGAAAGCAGGCGCGAGGGTGGCCCTCCGGGCAACCGCGCACGGGCTCCATCCTGATCGGAGCTCTGCGTGCGTTTCAGGATGCCAAGCTGGGCGTCGGAAAGAGGGGCAGAGACGGATCCAGCACGTGGAGCTGGAGAGGAGGGGTGGGGGTGGGGGGAAGGGAGATCGCAATTTATTTTCCTTAAATTATAATGTCCCGATACATCTACCGAACAGCGAAACTGGCATCGTGAGAGAAGATCCACGGACGCAGGGTTTTCATGCCGCGCGACTAGAGCAAGCGCTCAGTTATTCTTTTTCATGGAGAATTGGGATGAAATGGAGCGCATTTATGCAATATGGCCGTCGTAAAGACTTTATTCAATTGTACATTGTAACACAATAGCATTATCCATGGCAACAGCAGGGACTATGCAAAACAACACCATGCCCACGGTGTGTGTCACGTGTGGGATCCGGGGCCGTCCGGTCACGGGGCTGTTGCTTCCCCGATGGTGAGACCTCGCCGGCACCTTCCCTTGCTGCTCGGCTCGTGCTCTCGGCTTGGCCTCCTCTGCGGTGGCCCCCCCCCCCCCGCTGCTGCCAATCAGGGCATCTCAGCACTGGCCCTCAGGCTGGTCAGTGCTCTTCTCGGATAGCTCTGGGAGCCTGAAGGACACAAGAAGAGGAGCTGTGCTGGATCCCACCAAGGGTCCATCCAGCCCAGCCCTGTGTTCCAGCTGCCTGCAGGGATCCGGCACTCGTCGCTCCGGGAGGGAGGTGTCCAGCTGCAGCTGGAGGGTGCCAGGTGGAGGAAGGCTGGCCTTCGTTCCGAGAGTGGGACATCATGCGGGCAGCTCCTGTCCCATGCCCGCTAAGCTAGGACTAAATTCCAGGAAGCATCCTCGTGGGCGTTGGGTTGTGCTGCATGAGAGGAAGCAGCGATTCTGTGGCTGGGATCTCACCTCCGGCAGGAGCTGATGTGCCCGGCTGAGCCAAGCCGCTCTTCCTCCCCCTCGCTCAGCAGCACAGGAGTCTCCTCAGATCGTGCGTGGCTGTATGTCCAGCTGTGGGCAGCGCCGCTCCGGATGCCGCTCCTCGCCCTGTTCCCAGATCTGGCGGGGGTGGCATGGGCACAGCTGGCGTGCCCCCTTGGCGAGCACCGGGGCCAGGATGGCTGAACCGCCTCTGCTGGACAGCCACCGCCATCAAGGCGCCCAGCAGCACTGAGGGAGTGGGGGGGGGGCAGGGCAACAGTGCTGTGGCCGAATCCTGGCTCCGTCCAGCGGCCGTGGGCATGCCAGGGCCTGCTCCAGGCTGGTGTGGCTCAGCTTTGCATCATGGCTTCTTTTTCAACTGCGAAGGAACAATGGACGGGACTTGCGCGTGGGCCTGTTCATCATTGTTATCCATACCCTGCTTTTCTGCAAAAGAGGGTGCTCAGCGAGGCTTGTCCAAGGCCACACGCGCTCATGCTATGCTTGCTTTCCACGATGATTATGGTTGTTGTTGCTTCCTTGTGTCTCTTATGCCCTCCAGTAGCCAAAGCTTTCTGGGTGGGATACAAAGATGAACAACCTGAAAAAAGCAATATTGTACATGAAGCAAAACATGCTTCACGTAAGACACATACGCAGGTTTCCTGCACACAGACGTGCATATTTCTCTCTGTCTATTTGTGAAATCATGGCAGGCAGGCGAAGTCCAGATGAATGGAGCAGGGCTGATGGTGCCCCATCTTCAAGAAAGGAAAAAAAGACCAGTCAGTCTGAAATCAACCCCGGGAAACTTCTGGAGCAAATTACAAAATGGTTGTTCCACAAACACCCTGAAAACAATACAGTGATTGCTAGAAGTCAACATCGATTTCTCAAGAACAGTTCCTGCTGGACTAAATTGATTTAATTTTTGACTGGGTCACCTCCCTGGTGGACTGTGGGGATGCTGTGGGCATAATCTATCCTGACTTCAGCAAAGCTTTTGACCATGATATCCTGGTTAGCAAACCGGCTGAAAGTGGGCCAGGCGGAGCAACGATCAGGCGGCTCCACAGTCTGCTGGAGAATCGACTCGAGGAGCGCTCATCATGGGACCTTCTCCGCCTGGGGAGAAGGAGCAGGTGGGCCACCACAGTGTCCGGTCCTGGGCCCAGAGCTCTTCAACATCTTTATTAAGACTTGGGTGAGGAAGTGCAGGGAGTGGTGATCAGATCTGCAGGTGACACAAAACTGGGAGGGAGAGCTAATACCCTGGAAGGCAGAAAGAAGAGTCAAGATGATCTTGCTAGGTTGGAGCACTGAAGTGAAAGCAAAAAAAAGGAAATTCAATACGGACAAATGCCAAGTTCGGTACCTTGGAAAAAGAAACCAAATACATCGATACAAGATGGGGAATACTTGGCTCAACAATATAGTGGTAACTTGGCTCATGAACTTAATCTGTTCCAGGACTCTAGTCGTGACCCAAATTGGTCACGAGCCAAGCTACATTTCCCCATAAGGTTCAATGTAAATAAGGTTAATCCGTTCGGCAACTTTTTTTAAATCAGAAAGATGTAAAGCAAAGTGACAAAGAACAACAAAGATTGCAGCCATCTCCCTACCCCGCCCCCCACCAGCATGACCTGTCGTCCCTGCACACGCCCATCATCCTGGCACACTGGGGCTGGGGGGGAGAGATGGGCACGATCGCGGGTGCATTGGGGGAGGAGACGGGCGCGATCGTGCTGTGGGGGGGGAGATCACGGTTGTACTTCTGCAGGAAAGACAGGTGCAATCACAGGTGTGCTTGTGCAGGAAAGATGGGCGTGATCGCGGCCATCTCCCCCCCTCCCGACCCCCAGCATGCTGGCGGCCATCTCCCCACTCGGGGTTGGGGGGGGAGATGGCTGCGATTGCGGTTGCCACCCAATGTGGAGTTTGCAATCTGAGTCAACATTTTTATGAATTTTCGTTCGTGACCCGATTTGGCCATCAACTGAGGTGTTCGTGAGCCGAGGTACTGCTGTACTGCAGGTGAGAAGCATCTCAGAATTGTTGTCGATCGCAAGCTGGATATGAGTCAACAAGGTGATGTGGCTGCAAAGGGGGCAAAGGCTATTTTGGGCTGCATTAACAGAAGCATCACTTCCAAATCCCATGAATTACCAGTTCACTCAGCACTGGCTAGGCCTCCTCTGGAGTCCTGCGTCCCACTCTGGCATTACTTCGGAAAGATGGAGACAAGCTGGGAAGGGTTCAGAGGAGGGCAGCAAGGATGATCCGGGGCCTGGGAACTGTGCTATGAGGAGAGACTGCGAGAACTGGGCAAGTTTAGCCTTGAGAGGAGAAGACCAAGGGGAGGCATGATAGGACTCTATGAGCCCTGGAAAGGCTGTCCCAAAGAGGAAGGCCAGGATCGCTTCTCAAGCATCCCAGGGTACAAGGCACGGAATAATGGGCTCAAGCTGCAGGAAGTCGGATTCTGGCTGGACAGCAGGAAAAACGTCTTGGCTGTGAGAGCAGTACAGCAAGTGGACCAATGACCTTGAGCAGCTGTGGGCTCTCCCACTCTGGAGGCCTTCAAGATGCAGCTGGACAGCCATCTGGGGGAGGGGGTTAACCGGGGGTCCTGCGCTGAGCAGGGGTTGGATCCAGTGGCCCTCCACTAGTCCATGATCCTGTGATATCTAAACAAGCAACAATAAGAAAAAGGTAGGCCCTCATCCTGGGTTGCCAAATGAGAGAAGAAGTGTCTTCTCCCCGCGCTGAGAAGACCCTCTCCCGCACAGCTGCCTTCTGGACAGCGTCTGGATGAGGGCCGGTCCATGCTGGGACAGAAGCGCCATCAGGTCATCGAGGTCCCGAGCAGTGTCAACTTCATAGGCCAAAGCCAGCGCCTTGAATTGATCCCAGAAACGCGGGCAGCTGGGCAAGCGGCCAGCATCAGCGTTCTGTGCCCAGACTGTCCAGTCCTCATGATCTGCCTGCAACATTTTGCACGAACTGCAGCTCTGAACTGTCTCCAAGCCCAGCCCCACGACGCATCCCTGCAACGCTCTTGCTTAAAGTGTGGAAGTCAAGTTTTCCCTCCCCATGGTGGGGTGAAGCAGGGCTGCCCGATGAAGCTGGCGGAAGGCCCGACCTCAGGTGGCAGAGAAACCGCAGCCACGAAGCTGCTCTTTCGGGGGGAGTGTGGCCCCGTGAAAAACGGGTTACGGTCCGAGAAGCCACCTGCTCACATCACCCTGGCCTTGCCTGGAGCCCCAGCTCGTCAGCCCTCCTCCAGGCAGCCGCCGCAGCCGGCGCTGCTCAAGCACACCGCAGCCCCTCGTGCTGAAGGTGCGAAGGGGAAGGGGCCGCATCCTGCTGGCAACGCACTCAGCATCCAAGCAGGCTCTGTCCCCAGCTTGATGGTTTCATCCCTGAGACGGCCGGTGCAGAAGGCACTTTATTCCTGTAGTCAGGATCGTGCTGTGCATGCATCTATTTATTATTCATGGTTATATACCACTTTCCATAACGGTTTCAAAGTGGCGAGCACAAAGCCCGATGGCCCAAACACAATAATAAATAAATTAAATGAAACCACAACTGTGCACGTTGATCAGCAATCAAACCAAATGCCGTACCGTGTGCTGCAGACCGCTGCCGTTGAGGTCACACTTTGTGGGATGTGAGAATGCAGACCTGTCCGTGCCACGAGCAGGCACCCGTGCCTGGTTGCTCCTGTGACCAGGGTGGGCAATGTGGTGCGGGTTGTTCGCTTGCTTTGGCTCGCTCCACGGGGATGTGGCACCAGTCGGGAGGCCGGGATGGCAGGGAAGGGGGAGCGCGAGCCTCGTGCCCTTCGGCCGCCCGAAGCAGCACCCACCGCTTGCCCAGTTAGGCCCCTAACTGCAGCCGGGCTCGGTCTTTTATTCACTATTTATTTATTTTATTTTAGTTATTTAAAGTTTTTTCTATGTTGTCCCATTTCTAAAAGTCTCTGGACAGCTTACAGAGGACAAAAAAAAAAAAAAAGAACAAAAACCATGTCAACAACAACACACAACACACTACAACCAATGTTGTTGTCATTGTTAGTCACGAAGTCGTGTCCGACCCATCGCGACCCCATGGACAACACTCCTCCAGGCCCTCCTGTCCTCCACCATCTCCCGGAGTCCACTCAAGCTCACACCAACCGCCCCAGTGACCCCATCCAGCCACCTCATCCTCTGCTGTCCCCTTCTTCTTTTGCCATCTATTGTTCCCAGCATCAGGCTCTTCTCCAGGGAGTCTTTCCTTCTCATTAGGTGGCCAAAGCATTTGAGTTTCACCTTCAGTATCTGGCCTTCTAAAGAGCAGTCAGGGTTGATCTCCTCTAGGACTGACCAGTTTGATCGCCTTGCAGTCCAAGGGACTCGCAGGAGTCTCCTCCAGCACCACAATTCAAAGGCCTCAATCCTTTTGCGCTCAGCCTTCCTTATGGTCCAGCTTTCACAGCCATACATTGCAACTGGGAAAACCATAGCCTTGACTATACGCACTTTTGTTGGCAGGATGACGTCTCTGCTTTTTAGTATGCTGTCTAGATTTGCCATAGCTTTCCTCCCCAGGAGCAAGCGTCTTTTAATTTCTTGGCTGCAGTCCCCATCTGCGGTTATCTTGGAGCCCAGGAAAATAAAATCTGTCACTACTTCCATTTCTTCCCCATCTATTTGCCAGAAAGTGAGAGGACCGGATGCCATGATCTTAGTTTTCTTAATGTTGAGTTTCAAGCCAACTTTTGCACTCTCCTCCTTCACCCGCATCAAGAGGCTCTTTAGTTCCTCTTCACTTTCTGCCATGAGAGTGGTATCATCTGCATATCTGAGGTTGTTGATATTTCTCCCAGCAATCTTGATTCCAACTGATGATTCATCTAGCCCTGCCTTTCTCATGATGTGCTCTGCATATAAGTTAAATAGGCAGGGTAACAGTATACAGCCTTGCCAAACCCCTTTCTCAATTTTGAACCAATCAGTGGTTCCGTGTCCAGTTCTCACTGTTGCTTCTTGACCTGCACATAGGTTTCTCAAGAGACAAATAAGATGGTCTGGTACTCCCATCTCTTTAAGAACTTGCCACAATTTGTTGTGATCCACACAATCAAAGGCTTTAGCATAGTCAATGAAGCAGAAGTAGATGGTTTTCTGGAACTCCCTAGCTTTCTCCATGATCCAGCGTATGTTGGCAATTTGATCTCTAGTTCTCTCCCTCTTCGAAATCCTGCCTGTACTTCTGGTCCTTCTCGGTCCACAAACTGCTGGAGCCTAGCTTGTAGGATTTTGAGCATCACTTTGCTAGCATGTGAAGTGAGTGCAATGGTGCGGTAGTTTGAACATTCTTTGGCATTGCCCTTCTTGGGGATCGGAATGTAAACTGACCTTTTCCAATCCTGTGGCCACTGTTGAGTTTTCCAAATTTGCTGGCATATTGAGTGTAGCACTTTAACTGCATTGTCTTTCAGGATTTTGAATAGCTCAGCTGGAATGCTGTCACCTCCACTAGCTTTGTTGTTGCTCAGACTTCCTAAGGCCCATTTGACTTCACATTCCTGGATGTCTGGCTCGAGGTCAGTGACCACCCCATCATGGTTATCAGGGATGTTAAGCTCTTTCTTGTATAGTTCTTCTGTGTAATCTTGCCACCTCTTCTTAATCTCTTCTGCCTCTGTTAGGTCCCTGCCATTTTGGTCCTTTATTATGCCCATCTTTGCATGAAATGTTCCCTTCATATCTCCAATTTTCTTGAAAAGATCTCTGGTCCTCCCTATTCTATTGTTTTCTTCTATTTCTTTGCACTGTTCATTTAGGAAGGCATTCTTATCTCTTCAAGCTGTTCTCTGGAATTCTGCATTCAATTGGGTGTATCTTTCTCTTTCTCCCTTGCCTTTTGCTTCCCTTCTTTCCTCAGCTATTTGTAAAGCTTCCTCAGTCAGCCATTTTGCTTTCTTGCATTTCTTGTTCTTTGGGATAGTTTTGGTTGCTGCCTCTTGTACAATGTTGCGAACCTCCGTCCATAGTTCTTCAGGCACTCTGTCTATCAGATCTAATTCCTTAAATCTATTTGTCACCTCTACTGTATATTCATCTGGGATATGATTTATGTCATACCTGAGTGGCCTAGTGCTTTTCCCTACTTTCTTCAACTTAAGCCTGAATTTTGCCACCAGAAGCTCATGATCAGAGCCACAGTCAGCTCCTGGTCTAGTTTTTACTGACTGTATAGAACTTCTCCATCTTTGGCTGCAGAGCACATAGTCAATCTGATTTCTGTGTTGACCGTCTGGTGATGTCCATGTGTAGAGTCGTCCCTTGGGTTGTTGGAAAAGAGTGTTTGCTATGACCATTGTATTCTCTTGACAAAATTCTACCAGCCTATGCCCTGCTTCATTTTGTACTCCAAGGCCAAAACTGCCTGTTATTCCGGTTATCTTTTGGCTTCCTACTTTAGCATTCCAATCCCCCTTGATGATAAGGACATCATTTTTTGGTGTTAATTGTAGAAGGTGTTGTAGGCCTTCATAGAACTGGTCAACTTCAGCCTCTTCAGCACCAGTGGTTGGGGCATAGACTTGGACTATTGTGATGTTGAATGGTTTGCCTTGGATTCGAACTGAGATCATTCTGTCATTTTGGAGATTGTATCCCAGTACTGCTTTTCCTACTCTTTTATTGACTATGAAGGCTACTCCATTTCTTCTGAGGGATTCTTGCCCGCAGTAGTATACCTGATGGTCATCTGAACTAAATTCACCCATGCCTGTCCATTTTAGTTCACTGATTCCTAAGATGTCGATGTTCAGTCTTGCCATCTCTTGTTTGACCACATCCAGCTTGCCTTGATTCATGGATCTTATATTCCAGGTTCCTATGGAGTAAAGATCTTTGCAGCATCGGACTTTCCTTTCACCTCCAGATACATCCACAACTGAGTGTCCTTTCGGCTTTGACCCAGTCGCTTCATTCTCTCTGGCGCTACTAGTACTAGCCCTCCGCTCTTCCCCAGTAGCATATTGGACACCTTCCGACCTGAGGGGCTCATCTTCCAGCATCATATCTCTTTGACCTTTGGTAATGTCCATGGGGTTTTCATGGCAAAAATGCTGGAGTGGGTTGCCATTTCCTTCTCCAGTGGATCACGTTTTGTCAGAGCTCTCTGCTATGACCTGTCCGTCTTGGGTGACCCTGCACGGCAGAGCTCATAGCTTCATCGAGCTACCAAGCCCCTTCGCCACGACAAGGCAGTGATCCATGAAGGAGCTGCAACCAATAAATGATGATAAAAACAAGATAAAACCAATTATTTATTTGTTTGTTTGTTTAAAGCATTTGTATGCCGTCCTTCACTATTGCATCTCAGGACGGCTTACGTGATTAAAAGCAAAACCATAGACCAATAGAACAATTGATAAAACAAAACAGTACAATGAAATTATCAAAACCAGAACAATAAATTCAATCAAAACAAAACAAAAGCAACTGTAAAATGGTAAAAATACAAATTTTTAAAATAACGATTAAATAAAAAAGTTTTAACTTGGTGCCGAAATGAGTATAGGCTCAGCGCCAGGCGAACCTCACTGGGGAGCGTATTCCACAGTCGGGGCACCACCACTGAAAAGGCCCTTCCCCAAGTAGCCACCCTCCTAATCTCCTTCAGGGAGGGCTCCCGGAGCAGGACCTCTGCCTCCAATCTCATGGAGTGGCCCGCCACATAGGGAAGAAGCTGCTCCTTCAGGTATCCCGGACGCAAGCCATTGATTTATCTGATCAACCTTGAATTTTTGGGGTGCGGGAGGAGTGCTCTCCCAGGTGTCCAGAACCTGCACGGACTGTCAGGCTTACACGAGAGAAGGTCTGTTTATTTATATTGCGATTTATATCCTGCCTTTTTCCTGCAAAGGGCTCAAGGCAGCTGACATCATTCTCCTCCTCCATCTTATCCCCACAACAACAGTCCTCTGAGGTAGGCTGGGCTGAGAGTCTGGGACTGGCCCAGAGTCACCCAGTTGGCTCCATGGCCGAGCGGGGACTCGAACCCGGATCCTCTGAATCCCAGTCCCCTGCTCTTAACCACTGCACCACACTGTTCTCTGGTAGCGGGGCAGGAGGTCGCCTGAGTCCGTTTTCCCAGAGGCTGGAGGCAACTTTACTGGCCGTGTTGGGAGCCTCTTGGTACCACGTCAACAGCTTTTGGAGCTGTCATTGGCGAAGCGGAATATAACTATTTGCAATAAAATAAACATACAACGTGACGTGAAATGCTTTGAACTTTCAGAGGCACTAGATAAACAATGGGGAGAACTATTTGACTAAAAATAAACCTCAGAGAGAGATTCTCAGTTCGCTGCAGCCGAACTACAAAGCATGCTCTCCCGGGGCTCCAGCTGCAGTGTTCACTAGGGCAAACTCAAGATAAGCAGGTGTTTGCTGTAGCGAGGAATCTTGATGTCCGTTTCTTTATTTATTTATTTAACACATTTCTATGCCGCCCCCATTGCAACAAAGCCGCAGGGAAGCTCACAACATAATTAAAAACATATAAATAATACTAAATACAATAAAGATTAAAAAGCCCGGTAACATCTCGGCTAAAAATTTAAAATCCTATAAATATATAATAAATTAACAATTAAAATAAGTTTTAAAAAAAAAGGTCTTAGCTTGGTGCCGAAAAACAAATAATGACGGCGCCAGGCGGACCTCTCTGGGGAGCACGTTCCATAGATTGGGCACCACCGCAGAGAAGGCCCTGCTCCAGGTACTCACCCTCTTAATATCCTGGAGAAGGGCCTCTATTGCCGATCTCTAGGGGCAGGAGGGCATATATGGACATAATATGCCCTCGTTGTTGATGCTGAACATTACGTGTGTAGATTCCTCCTACTTAGATTATGAGCTCCTTTCTGCACTCCAGGTGCCCTGGAAGCGTTTCTGCAAAGCCAGCCCAGCTGCACACGCAGCCTCGCCAGTGACGCTCACCTGGCACCCACACTGGTCTCTTCTTCTCTCGGGTATTGGGCAGCAGATGATGGAGGTTTGAATCAGCTCCTGGGTTTTTCTTACTGCAGATGCTTTAAAACTGTTTGGGGCGAGTGTGTGTCTCTTCTGTGCGGCCTGGTGACACGTTTGTGTGTAAGGATTTTTGCTAAGATTCAGATCTTGGTAAACTACCCAGAGAGCTTCAACTAGTGGACAGCTCTAGGAATGCGATGGATGAATGACAGGACAGCATGAATCTCATTTTTGCAAATCTTTGTTTCCGAAAGCAGCTCACGCCCGCAGGTCATTACAGGGGAGGGAGAAATGTTTGGTTGGGAGACTGTCTCCAGTAGCACACGGAGCAGCATGTTACTTCTGAAAGACTTGATTAGAAGGATAAACAGAGACAAGGGTCACTACTTGTATATAAGGAAGTGGGGGCGCTAGAAGAGGCAGAGCAGGATTGGAGAGCTCCGGCCGTCTGCCTCAACCTGGCACTCTCCGGCCGTGTTGGCATGCAGCCCCCTCATGCTTGGCAGTGGAAATTATTATCAGTGTAGTCCAACACATCTGGAGGGCACCAGGTTGGAGAAGGCTGGGCCATCTGACCATGGAAACTCAGGCAGTGGTGGCTACAGGGGGCTGAACTGGAGAAATTCTGGAGACGAGGAGAAAAAACATAGAAACATAGAAACAGAGCGAGTCAGAAGGGGCCTCCCGGGCCATCTAGTCTGACCAGCCGGCTCCGCTCACGACATGCCCACCATGTGCACGTCTAGCCTGTCCTTGAACACCCTCACCAATGGGGCCCCAACCTCCTCCCGTGGGAACCCATTCCACCCCCTCAGGGTCCCGACTGTCAGGAAGCGCTTCCCGGCATCCAAACGGAACCGGGCTCCCTGAGCTTGGCTCCCTTGGAGCGCGTCCTGCCTCCAAACGGGGCAGAGCGCAGGCAGCTGGAAGGACCAGGGCACGGAGGACCTGCTTCCCGGCTGGCAGCCTAACATCGGAAAAGCTCTGGGAGTGCAGCCTGCAAAACATTCTCAGATTCAAACTCAGAAAGGGGCGAATGCACGGAAGTCGCGGGTGCATCGCTGCGGAGCATCAAGCTGTCCAGGGACTGCAAGCCAACCGATCCAAAATATGCCCAATGCAGCCGTGGCTGCAGCAAGGCCAGGGGGACGGAGCGAAGGTCATTATCGCGGACCCCAGAAGCATAGCGAATTTGGAGGGCGGCAAACAGGACCTGCCCTTCAGACTTCCCAGAACAAGTCGGCGGCTGTGCTTTCTGCTCGAGCCCTTCGGCTGCCTTCCAGCCTTCTCCTTTGGGCACTGCGCAGCCAAGCGACCCTGAGAGGGCAGGGCGATGGCCTACCCTTGCAGGTCAGACTGCGCCCCTGCAAGTAGAGGACCCAGTGTCTCAGCCTCCCCGCACTCTTGGGACAATGCCAACTTTACTAGAGGGGCAGTGCCTTCTTTCCTGGTGGACGGCGCCGGGCAAAGCTGATCCAGAGGGAAAGCTCAAGCAGTGATTCTGGCCCCGGAAGCAGACGGTGCTGGGGAAGAGCCGCCGCGAGCAACATTCAGGCCATCCGGCCCGGTTACTCTTAGTGGCGATGCTCACCCGTGAGGCGGATGTCAAGCCCAAAGGACAGGCGAGGGCAGTTGTGGGGCTGGAATGAAGGGGCAAAGAGCCGAGGGCCCAGGGGCTGCCCCCGAATGGGCTAAAGCAACACGGGGAGCCCTTTGGTCCCAGGCTGGCAGCTGGGCCGACGTTTCTGGCAGCCTCCCCGCCTCTCCTCTTGCTGCACGTGGGGGTAGCGAGCTGTAGGTGCCGTAGCCAGAACGGAAGGGGCCGCTCGGAAGAGCGGACAGTGCGGATGTGCCAGGGCAGGCTTTTGATTGGGCTGGTCGAACTGGGCCCCGTGACTGGCACGAGGCAGGTGGGCGTTTGCAGGTTGCCCCCACAGAGGGAACGCCCCCTCAAATGAGCCCACGCCATGCCGCCCGGTGCCTGCAGGGCAGCCCAGAGCCCATGCTCCACTGCGGGTGCCTTTCCAAGCCGTGCTTTCCATGCCGCCATGGATCTTCAAGCCAAGCGCCAGCCAGGGCGGCGCTCACGGGATCCCCGGCCGCGAGGGCCCCGCCTGGGAGACGGTACGTCGGAGGCGCCTCTGGGAGAACTGGCGGTCCAGAGAGGCTGGGCTGCTCGTGCAGCTGAAGGCCAGGCCGGCACCAGACAGCCCCGCGAGGAGCGAGCGCGGCAGCCTTCACCAGCATGGTGCCAACGATGGGATGTGTAGTCTGCAGGATACTGGGTTGAGGAAGTCCAGAACAGGGGAAAGTCGCAATGGAGCACGAAGCTCTTCAAAGCGGAGGGGCAGGGCCTTGAGCCGGGGGAGAACTCGGTCCCTCCCGGGGCCCCAGTCCAGCCTGCTGGTGTTTCTCAGGCGCTGCTGCTTTCCCACAACTCATGGGTGGCTCCCCCATGCTGACCGTGCGCATTCCTCTTGTGCCACTTAGTTACCGGCTGCAGCAAGCGGACGCTGAAACAGGCTGCTAGCTTTGGCCCCTTCCTTTTTGCCTTTGGACGCCTCTGTCCAAAGCGCCGCCAACATAGAACTCAGCCCTTCGGCTGAAGCCGAAGGCGGTCCCACGGCCCCTGCGAGCGCTGGTCCACGCCGGGCTGCCATCTGGACCCTGCCCCAGGAGGCAGGCGAGGCGTGCGGTCACGGCGGCAGCGCCGGAGGGCTCGGATGCGCTGGGTTAATCTTGGGCAGCCAGGATAGGTAAGCCGCTTGCGGCACCTTAAGGGCTAACAGACTGATTAGGGCCGAGGCTTTAGTGGGTCAAAGCTCGTGGCAATGCATGTACTGATGCCCCGTTCGGTGTGCTTGGCTGCGGAGGCGGCCTGTGGGCAGGCAGGGCTCCTTGTCCTTCCTTCCTTCCTTCCTTCCTTCCTTCCTTCCTTCCGTCCTTCCTTCCTTCCGCCTCGTCCTCTCCTGCAGACGCTGCCATGCGAGCAGATGGGCTCGACTCCAACCTGCAGCCTTCCTCCCGCGCCTGCGCCAGGGGAGGAGGCAGGCCGGCTGGCTGGCCAGCCCGGTTCCACCTGTGCGCTGCTCCTGCCGCCTTTCCAGCGCCCCCTTCCTGGCCGCTGCAGCCAGCAAAGCGCCAGGTGTGTCTCGGGGGCGGGGGGGGGAGGCCAAGGACAGAGACAGGCCGAAGCCGGCTGGGCGCACCGCTCACCTCCCACATCCAAGGCGGCCAAGGCGATGCTGCGTCCGGCGACACCGATGTCTCTGCAGACCCGCATCCTTCAGAAAGGAAAGCAAGATAAGTGAACTCAGAAAATAAATAACGAAGCACCTGGAGACATCGGCTTGCCTGGCTCTCACCTGCCTGAGCAAACAGAGGTGCATGTGCACAGAGCCACCTTTCGCCAGGTGGAGCTTTCCATGGGCAGTGTGGCCAGGACTCTGGGGGCTGCCCCCGTGGGCCTTTGCCGGCCAGGTGCCTCTTGGTGGGAGAGGGGATCCCACCAGCACCTCCACGGTGTTGCCGAAAGCCCTTCCTTTCCTTCGCGTCTCATGAGTCGGGAACATGCGAGGAAAAGCAGAACCCCTCCTTCTGTCGGCTGCCATGCCAAGAGCTTGCTGGATCTCCTAGACAATAATGCCCACACTTCCCAGCGTGCTGCGGGTGATGGGAACGCATCTGGAAGGCACCTGTTGGGGAAGGTTGGCATGTGTCTAGCACACATTTGGGAGGTTCGCACAAGCTGAGAAGCCGCAGAGTGTAGACGCCTAAGCCCTGGGGCTTGCGAGCCATGGTCCCCCCATGTGCCCAGCAGAGAGACAGGCGCATGGGGGCTGCTTCCTCCTCCCCCTTTGGTCCTCCCAGAGACACCCCAGGGAGCACCGCCGGGCCACCCAGCCTCCCCCGTCCCCACTGCCACTCGGCAGCCGCAGCCTGCTCATCGGGGGCTCGGGAAGGCAGCTTGCGATGGAGCGTGTGTGGGGGAAGCCGAGCCCAGCCGGCCCCAAGAGCTGCTAGGGCGCTTCGCTGGGGGCTATCTGGGCAGGGGTGGCAAGGGGTTCCCCCATCTTTTCTCACTTGTGGGGCTGGGAGTTTGCACCTTTAGCCACAGATGACCAGGTAAGCCACAGCTGGGAAGCCACGGGGCTTGGAGCGTGGTGCCCACTGACTCAGCGGGCTTTGGAGCCGCTGCTCTCGAGAGCGGTAGCTGCCTCCTTCGCTGTGCTCCTCGCAGGGTGCAATGCCTTGACACGGTGGAGGAGAGAGGGTTTTGGCCATCGGGCGTTGCGTTGCGGTTACGCACAGCCCCTGTGCACTTCGCAGACAGATGGAATTTGCATCCCAGGCTGGAGCGCCAGATGACCAGGAACACTCCCCCCCCGCCCGGCCCGGCTTGCCCTCCTGCCTTGAACAGCAGCTTGTTCCACCAGGAGCCACCGGCGACGGGGCTCCCACACGCAAATACCGTGCCCCGTCCCTCCCGCAGGTCTTCAGAGGCACCGGCCATTCAGTGCCAGCCAGGTGTAGCCGCTTTCCTCAGCTTGGCCGGCCACTGTGCTTGGCTAGGGAGAGGCGGCCTCCGCTCTTCCCCGGCCAGCTGCACTGGCCCACATCTCCTCTCCAGCTGAACTGTGGGAGCTTCCAGCTCCTGCTTCCTCATGTGGCGGACTGAGCGCTGCAGTTGCCAAAGCATGACTTACACTGGTGACAAGCGATCCAGACAGCCGGTCGCCCGCCCGCACAGCGCCATCCAGGCTTCCGACGGAAAGACGGGCGGCGACGGCAGGGAGCCCCTGCCTGGAGGCTGCTGAGGCGAGTGAGCTATGCCAGCGCCCCCGGCATCCAGCTTGCTCCCCCCCCCCCACTAGGAAGGCCTGCCAGGGTGTGGATGGCTGAAGAGATGCTCCTTAGGACGGTAGACACATCCTGACATGGAGCTGTGCTGCCCTTCACGAATCGGCGCAAAACATGCCTGCATGTCTGCCTTGTAATCCATGTGCTTCGGTTTCAAGCCCCCAGCCCTCGCCCACCTCCCCCGGGCCCAGGCGGCTCCGTCTTCTTGATGGCACCAACTCGTTGCCGTACTGGCTGCCCAATACGACAAGCAGAATCCTTTGATTGTTCCTGATGTGTGGGTTCTGGACCTTGCCCAGGAAAGGAATCCAACAAATATCTCCTCCCTTGGGAGCTGAAGGCTGGGATGCTCTGCAGATGTGTGAGAAACTAAGCTAGAGGAACCGAGCTCTGCTCTGCAGCACCTGGGGCATTTAAAGGATGTGCTGATTGAGCGTGCGCACTTCAATTTCAGAGCACATGATGCAACAGTTCCCAGGAAATGCAGCAGGTGACCAACCAGCAGGTGACCTTTTCAGTGGTGACTCCCTAGCTGTGCAAGGAGCTCTCCAGAGAGGCCCGCCCGGCACTGACATTGCGCGAGTTTTTTGGCACCAGGTGGTGATCTGTTTATTTCCCACACTTTTTAGCACTTCTGTTTTAAAAAGTGTGTTTGTGCATTTCGAGTTCTGTGCACTGCCACTGACTTTTATCTTGGCCACTGTTGGTTTGATTCTGTTCTAAACTTAATATTGTTCTATTTTCCTTGTGTTTTATTTATATGTTTTTGATATATTGTTGTTAGTTGCGAAGTTGTGTCCGACCCATCATGACCCCACGGAGAGCATTCCTCTAGGCCTTCCTGTCTCCCACCATCCCCCAGAGTCCACCTAAGCTCACGCCGACTGCCCCAGTGACTCCATCCAGCCACCTCATCCTCTGCCGCCCCTTCTTCTTTTGCCATCTATTGTTCCCAGCATCAGGCTCTTCTCCAGGGAGTCCTTCCTTCTCATTAGGTGGCCAAAGTATTTGAGTTTCATCTTCAGTTTCTGGCCTTCTGAAGAGCAGTCAGGGTTGATCTCCTCTAGGACTAACTGGTTTGATCACCTTGCGATCCAAGGGACTCGCAGGAGTCTCCTCCAGCACCACAACTCAAAGGCCTCAATCCTTCGGCGCTCAGCCTTCCTTATGGTCCAGCTTTCACAGCCATACATTGCAACTGGGAAAACCATAGCCTTGGCTATACGCACTTTTGTTGGCAGGATGATGTCTCTGCTTTTTAGTATGCTGTCTAGATTTGCCATAGCTTTCCTCCCCAGGAGCAAGCATCTTTTAATTTCTTGGCTGCAGTCCCCGTCTGCGGTGATCTTGGAGCCCAGGAAAACAAAATCTGTCACTACCTCCATTTCTTCCCCATCTATTTGCCAGGAAGTGAGAGGACCGGATGCCATGATCTTAGTTTTCTTAATGTTGAGTTTCAAGCCAACTTTTGCGCTCTCCCCCTTCACCTGCATCAAGAGGCTCTTTAGTTCCTCTTCACTTTCTGCCATGAGAGTGGTATCATCTGCATATCTGAGGTTGTTGATATTTCTCCCAGCAATCTTGGTTCCAACTGGTGATTCATCTAGCCCTGCCTTTCTCATGATGTGTTCTGCATATAAGTTAAATAGGCAGGGCGACAGTATACAGCCTTGCCGAACTCCTTTCTCAATTTTGAACCAATCAGTGGTTCCGTGTCCGGTTCTCACTGTTGCTTCTTGACCTGCATATAGGTTTCCCAGGAAACAGGTAAGGTGGCCTGATACTCCCATCTCTTTAAGAACTTGTCACAATTTGTTGTGATCCACACAATCAAAGGCTTTAGCATAGTCAATGAAGCAGAAGTAGATGTTTTTCTGGAACTCCCTTGCTTTCTTCATAATCCAGCAAACGTTGGCAATTTGATCTCTAGTTCCTCTCCCTCTTCGAAATCCTGCCTGTACTTCTGGTAGTTCTCGGTCCACAAACTGCTGGAGCCTAGCTTGTAGGATTTTGAGCATCACTTTGCTAGCATGTGAAGTGAGTGTAATGGTGCGGTAGTTTGAACATTCTTTGGCATTGCCCTTGTTGGGGATCGGAATGTAAACTGACCTTTTCCAATCCTGTGGCCACTGTTGAGTTTTCCAAGTTTGCTGGCATATTGGGTGTAGCACTTTTACTGCATCGTCTTTCAGGATTTTGAATAGCTGGAATACTGTCACCTCCACTAGCTTTGTTGTTGCTCAGACTTCCTAAGGCCCATTTGACTTCACATTCCTGGATGTCTGGCTCGAGGTCAGTGACTACCCCATCGTGGTTATCAGGGACGTTAAGCTCTTTCTTGTATAGTTCTTCTGTGTAATCTTGCCACCTCTTCTTAATCTCTTCTGCCTCTGTTAGGTCCCTGCCATTTTGGTCCTTTATCATGCCCATCTTTGCATGAAATGTTCCCTTCATATCTCTAATTTTCTTGAAGAGATCTCTGGTCCTCCCTATTCTATTGTTTTCTTCTATTTCTTTGCACTGTTCATTTAGGAAGGCATTCTTATCTCTTCAAGCTGTTCTCTGGAATTCTGCATTCAATTGTTTGTATCTTTCTCTTTCTCCCTTGCCTTTTGCTTCCCTTCTTTCCTCAGCTATTTGTAAAGCTTCCTCAGTCAGCCATTTTGCTTTCTTGCATTTCTTTTTCTTTGGGATGGTTTTAGTTGCTGCCTCTTGTACAATGTTGCGAACCTCCGTCCATAGTTCTTCAGGCACTCTGTCTATCAGATCTAATTCCTTAAATCTATTTGTCACCTCTACTGTATATTCACCTTTTGATATATAAAAACATATATTTTTTATGTTTATATGGGCTTTGGCTGCAGTATAAAGATGAAATAAATAAATTTGTTTTGTTGTTTTTGTTGTAGTTGGTTTTTTTTTTGCTTTGTCTTGTAAGTCATACAGAGTTTTGGCTTGTGAGAGATACCGAAATGTAAGAAAAACTTAAATACTGTCCCCATTGTTCCTGGGTAAGCTTTGGCCTCTTCTGCTGCTGAGTTGCTGTGATGCTACGGGATATTCAGAAGCATTCCAACTTCTCAGTGGGAAAGGTGTCAGCAGCAAAAATTTTGGCAGAACAGCTCCGATCTGTGGAAGAACGTGAAGGATCTGCCGCTTGGAAGACAAACCTCAGGGAGGGCCCGTTCCCAGGACAGACCCGCAAACAGGCCTGAAGCCTCTCAGAAGCTCCCTGAGAAGAATCCAGCACCTTTAACGAAGGGAGAGCCCCAGGTGAAGTGGTTTGCCAGGGCAGTGTCAGGACCGGTTCGCTCTAGCTGGGTGTTGCCTCTGCCCTTCCATGCAATTCTTAAAATTACAGGAGCTCCCATAATAGGGACTGGACCTGGCAACTTCCGCAGGGGAAGTGGGGTGGAGCCAGGAGAGCAAAGGTGCTGCAGACTAATTTTCACACACTGGTTGGACTCAGTAATTCTTCAAGCACCCTTAAGTGTGTTTAAAATGCTTTATTGTTTAATTATGATTATCACAGAGCAACCCAACCTTCCCTGCGTAGCACAGTAATGTACAACACACACTCACGAGCGGTTCTAACAGCACGCAGCCCCACGTTTTGACAAAAAAGGAGAAAAGAACGAAATAAAGGCCCCAGCCAGCCCGGCTGCTGAACACTGTATAGCTTTTCCTGCCCGCCAAGGGAAGAGTCGCTAGAAAGGCCGACTATGATCACAAATGCTAAAGCCCTGAAATGTATTAAACACCATGGAGACATGCAAGCAACATCGCTCACCGAAATGTGCCACTCCTCTCTAATCTTCATATTACAGGACAAGGGTGCCTCTCAGCCCATGCCCCGTGACTGCGTGGCTATGAGTTCCCCCATTTTACAGATGGAAAACTGAGCTGCCCTGGCTGCAAGCTCACCCGAGGCCACCTGTGCCTGGGCCAGTGAATAAAATGTGCCCCCCCCCCATTTGCATTCTGCCCTCAAGTCCAGTAAACATTGCATCTGGCTGGTTGCAAGGACACCCAGGACTGGGGGATCTAGAAATCTGGAGGCTGGATGTGAATTCTTGATTGCTCGTGGAGCAGAGTGCGCCTGCTCCGTGCCTTGTTGCCAGGGCTCGGAGGGAGCTCGGCGGCACCTCCTGCCTCGCTGGTTGCTAACCTGCCTCCGGTTTTGGGGGGATATGTGGCTCGTTTCCGTAGAGGAGGAGGCTAAAGGCCTATGTGACTCCTTCAGCACTTGGGGTCTCTTGTGTCCTTCTGCTCAGGAAGGGGGTTCATGATATTGCTTTAGAGTTTTAAAATCAGATTTCTTTTTATGAAGCCCCCCACCACCCAAAAAAAAGAAGTTGGGGATCACTGTCAGTAGTTTTGCAGCCTGTGCTACCAGGTGGATCACGGAGATACCTGCCAGTTAGGTAAGCTGTACAGCCTTGGGTGGGAAGGGGAAGCATACTCTCCGGAAGCGGAGAAAGGCTGCCCCTTCCAGGCTATAAATTCCGGTCCAGGGCAAGACCGGAGGTGCATCCCGGCCTCACCTGTGTGCCCCTCTCAGGCTGCCTGGGTTTTCCTCCAGGGCGGGGTGCACAGGAGCCCCTCCAGGGTCAAGAACGAGCAGCGCTTTGGATATCGGGAGCTCCGAAGAGGTTAATTTGTGTGCGTCTCTCCCTGGCTGGATTGCGGACTCTGGCTGGGACAGAACATGTGTCTGTTGCTATGGTTGCGCTATACTTGAAGGGGCTGCCTAGATAATTATTGCAAGCATCCATCCCGCTGCTCCTGCCCAAAGAAGCAGCGAAGGGACAGACCCTTCTGGGGTGGGCGCTGATGGGGAGGCCCTCGGGGTGCAGGGAAGCGGCTCCAGGCCAAAATAGCCGTGGCACCTGGACACCTGCATAATGAGTGAGACCGAGCAGGCTGCTCCAGGGGAGCCGAGCGCAGAACGGCGGCAAAGGCAGCATGGGGCTCCCCCAGCCCCCTCTTGCTGCTTGCGAGACGCCAGCCACGCACCGCGGGGGAGAAGGGCAGGCTTTCTGCCAGTTGCATCCAGCCCAGCAGGAAATTCACTCTCTGGTGGCGGCCTCTGGGGCCTGCTCCTGCGAGCACTCCGGCGGGTGCCAGACCCGGGGTGGGTGGGCTGCCTTGCCGTGCCCCCGTTGCCCTGCCGGTCCTGCTCCTGCATCAGAAATGGCCCCCCGACCTGGCAAAGCATCAGCTGCCCCATTTCTGCATGGCCGAAGTGCTGTGGGGAACTCAGGGCGGCCGGATGCTCTTGCGCCTCCATCCCTGGGGCAGAAGAGGGACCTTCAGCAGGGGCAGCAGGCATGGGACCAAAGGCAGGTCGCAGGCGGATTTTTCCCAATGATGGGCAGTTTGTCCTGGGAAAGCCTGCTGCTTGCACAGTCTCAATGTCTTCCATTTTGGAAGGGCTCTGGAATGGTGTTGCGAGTTTTTAAAACTGGTGATCTTGCACAGATGCACCCAATTGCCTGTCAAGCTGCCCCTGTACGGCCCCACAGGGGCCTGCCCCCTCTTGCAAGTATCCAGGCCACTGGGCAAGGTCCCGCACCTGTCCAAGAACTCGTCCGTCTGGTCCTCCGCTTCAGGCACTTCTGCGGGGACAGCCGGGGGTGCAAAGCCAGGGCCACGTCCTCTTTCAGTCCCTTTCAGCCTCGAGGTGGAGCTCCATCTTGCTGTCCGGGCTGCACTCATGTGGTGGGTGGACCCGAAGGCAAAGGGGGCAGGGCCCACTGCCTGGCCTGTGGCCCCCCGGAACACCTCAGCGGAGAGGAAGTGCCGCCTTTTGAACAGGGCAGGAGTGCCCAAAAGCTGGGCCCGCTGAACAACTGGGAGACGCGGGCCGGGGGAAGGCTCTCTGGGGCCGGAGACCAACATTCCCCTCTCCTGCGTTTTGGGTCCTGAGCAACCTCGCACGCTCCGCTTCATTTATCTAAATTACCTGCACAGGTCCTTCCTTTTGCAGCATCAGAACTGCATGCAAATGGGTCCCGCTCCCTCTCCTCTATGGGAACACCCATTTCAAACGGGGAACTCACAGAGAAGGCAGACAGATGGTCCCCGCTGAAGGGGTCCGCCCTCCCCTGGGGAGGGAGGCTTTGGCCACGGGGTGCTGCACCACTGCCCTGCAGCCCGAGCCTCTGCAACCCGAGTGCTCCAGGTGGGGCGGCCCTTCCAGCTGAACTGGGGCCGAGGATGGCGCAGGGCGCCGTGGCTCAGCTGTTCCGGGGAGCGGCTCTTCCCCAGCATGCCGAAGGAACTGCTGACTGCCTTTGCTGCCGCCTGGCCGGTTTAACATTTGGGTGCTGCCGTGTGGAGCCCTGCACACCTCGGGAACGAGACACCCAGGGGGCACCTTCCCCTCCCCCCTGGGTCATTGCAGGCCCTTCTGCTGGCGGCTCCCTGCAGCCCCAGGCCCCAGCTGGCGTCCTCCCAGAGAAGAGCCTTGGCTGTGGTGGCCCCATTTCAGGGCAGCTCTCTGCCTCTGGAGGCTGCTTTTGGCGCCTTCTTGTTCCGGGGAGCCGTCCTTGCTGACCGGCCACGGCTTCAGTGCTATCCTTCCTTTCATGCATCGTTTTTATTCTTTTATCAGTTTTTGCTTGCTCCTGATCGCCCAAGCCTAAGCTGTACACAAATGCATGGCAGGCCTTCTGAGCATGTGGCCTGAGCGAAGGGCCCCAGAGCTCCACCAAGGCCAGCCCGCACCTAGGAGGGCACCTGCTCACACGCCTCACCCCTCTTCACCTGCTCACCCAGCTGCCCCCTACCTCCGGCTGCGGAAGGGCTGCTGCTCAGCCTGAGCGCCCCCGCATGGCCAAGGTGCCAAGGTCCCCCTTCCCCCTGGGGCAGCTCCGGGTAAAAGGGCCTCAGGGGGAGGGTGGAAAGGGACCTCGCTGTGCTGCGACCAGCTGGAGAAGGCAGACCGACCTTCCGGATGCCTCTCCTCGATGTGGTGTGGAGCAGGACGCAGGCACAGCGAGGTCCCTTTGCTCCGGCCTGTTGCCAGTGCGCAACCTGCCCACTTTCCATCCTGCTTCTCCGCAGCCAAAAGGCTTCTCTTTCTTTTCTGTTCTGGCCCTTTAGCTCTCCTTGCTTCATCCTCCTTTTCCAGCTGCCTGGCTTGAGTTTGCAGCCAGTCACGGTGGGCCGGCACACAGCAGTGGCGAATGTCCCCATGCCGCTTCCTGTCTCTCCGACCGTCCGGCAGTTCCTCTGTGCACCCTGGAATCCAGGGGCCCACCTTGGCGGCTCCCGTAACACCTTATATCAGCAGCTGTGAGGACAGATCACTGTCAGAGAGAAACCGCACCACCAAAAAGGAGGGCCTGTATCTACCTAAAATTTGCATGTGCTAATTTGAGATAGAAATGCAAATTTAGGAAGATAGCTGTGCTTTTTCCCCTTGTGGCAGAGGCCTTTTAATGCAGCCCCTGCCCAGACCTCAGGGCCTCATATCCTCCACACCCTGGAGCTCAGAAACCCTGGGCCAGCTTGTCTCCTCCCTGCAATCTCTTTTCCACAGGCACGGCCAGGGTGGGGGGCGGGGGAGGGGGGAAACTGGAGAGCCGCTTCTCTGGGCTGCATCACACCAGCAGCTCCTGTGCAAGCAGGAAGGTCTGGCTGCTTTGCCCTGGCCTCCAAGGGCGCATAAGGTAGGCATGGCTGGGGGTGGCCAAGGGCCCATCCTCCATCCGGGGCCCCTGGACAAGGGTCTCCTGGGGTGGCTGTCCTCTCCGCGCTGCACCTGCCATGCTCCCCGGCCTCTTGCTCAGAGCCCAGCCATGGTGGGGGAGACAAGGACGCGCTGGGATGCCCCTGCCAGGTTGCAGCCCGGCTCTCTATGGACCAGCCCGGCCTCCGTCCAGCAGGCAGGTGGGAGCAGTGGCGGGGAGGGGGGGGGGGCAGCACTGAGGAGAGAAAACAGGCTCGCTGAGGAAGAGGCCTGTTGAGAAGGGCCTCCCTCGGGCTCCCCAAGCCCTGCGCCCCCCCTTTCGCAGCTCCAAGCTGGAGGGAAGCTGGGCAGCTGCCCCAGTTGCGGTCCCTGGAGGGCTGCTCCATGCACCGCCGAGGCTGGGCCGAGTCCCACTCCGTGAGCGACGCAGTGCCCTCTCTGTCCCTCGGCCATGCACCAGGTGCTCTCCTCCGTGGCACGAACCGCTTCGGCTGGCTAACCATGCCATCCCGAATGTGTGGCTTTCGGGGCACTGCAGCGGCCTGCATCCAAGGCATGTCCCAGCCCCCAGCCCCCAGCCCCCCACAATGGATCAGCCTGGGGTGACCTGGCCACGGGGCAGGGGAGCCGTCTGCATCCGGTGGGGGTTGTCTGCTTAGGGCAGCGGGAAAGAAGCGTTGTCCTACGGTGTGGATGGCTCTTGGACCATTTTAAAGATCTGTGTGAGGTGTTTGCTCAGGAGCTGGAGGAAGGGAGCACGCAGCCGCTGCAGGAAGGGATTCACAGGGAGCGGAAAAAGAGTTCAAAATTGCCACAGCCTTGGAAAGGGGAGAGATGGGGATGCGCAGGAAGAGACTTGAAGCGCCTCTTGCCAGGAAGTTGCAAGCACCGTGCAAAAGGAGGGCAAGAGACGAACGTGCTGCTCATCCCCCATCTTGGTCGTTGCAGCTTTTGCCCAAGGAGTCGATGTGCTAATTCTCAGCCCAATTTGTCATTCTGTGTCTCATCTTTTTGTGGCCACTGGCCAGTAGGGAACTAAACCTGGCCTGGAGTGTCTGAGCAACTGGACCCCCCAGACCTGTTTACTGGGGACGGTTCCACAGCAGCGGGAGATGCTGCCGCCGGTGCGGGGAAGGGGCTGCCTCTGGAAAGGCCTGGCAGCTTGCCTGCATGGAGGACCACCCCCCACGCCTCGAGGCGGAGAGTTCCAGATGCACCCTCCAGCATCTCCCATAACAGGGCCAGGTGGCTGATGCCTGCGAGACACCACCGCTGGTCCTAGGAGGCCATCTTGGACTAGCTGGGCTCATAGGCAGACCTGATCTAAGCAAATTTTCTCTGTCCTAATGCACAAACGTTATGGTAATAAACACGCTGACTGGGAATCAGCCAGCAAATCCTGATCACACCCCAGTTCTATCTTCTCCTTGCAGGAAGGTATAAGGCACCTTGAAAGAAGGATCTCAGCTGTGGTGTGTTACCCCATGCTGAGTCCACAAACAGGTTTGGCAGGTTTTTGAACTGTTTGAAAAACCTGCTACACCTTTTTGACCCCAGGGGACCAAGCAAAAGTGTTTGCACACAACCATTCAGCAAGAAGCGCCTCTTTCTTGCAAGGGCTTTCGGCTGCTTCAGCCCCAGGGTGGCCGTTGAACCTCTCCCACGCACCCCTTTCTCCAAAAGGCGTAGGATGGGAGGCACGGCTGAAGCCAAGAGGCGGCGGCGGCGTGGGCAGCCCGTGAATCAGCGCAGGGCGAGGGCCGGATCCGGCCCGGGCGGCTCTCGGGTCTCTCGCCCCGTCCTCTCAGCCCTGCCGGTGGCTCGCCATTCCAGCGCGCTGCCCGCCTCGCCTCGCCTCGCTCGCCTCGCCTTCCCCGGTGATCGCGTCCCACGGGAGCCCGCAGGAGAGTCCGGGAAATGTGCAAGCTCTGCCGCGGCGGCGTGCAAGGCGCGCTCGCGGCGGCGGGGGGGCCGGAGCGCCTGCGCCCGGGCAGCCGAGGGGCCGCGGCCGGCGCGCCCCAGCCGCCCCTTCCG
>JAIXND010000771.1:1781629-1795814 GCA_023646645.1 Varanus salvator macromaculatus | reverse complement strand
CTCCTCTCCTCTCCTCTCCTCTCCTCTCCTCTCCTCTCCTCTCCTCTCGGGCCGCCTTCCCCAAACTAGTGGAGCCCGGCAGCATTTAGACCGCAGCTCCCAGGATCCCCCTCCACTGGGAATTCTGGGTGTTGCCGTCCGAATGTGTCTGGAAAGCAGAGGGTGGAGGAGGGCTGCTCGAGGGTTATTGCCACCCTTTCCCATCTGCCCCAGCTCCCCAGGCCTCCTTGTGGAAGGAGAAGATTTTGTGGATGCTTTTATTTATTAGACTTACATCCCACTCTTTTCTGTTGAAGAACTCAAAACGGCTTGCGTCCTCCTCCTGCTGCTGCTCTCGAACTTATTCCCACAGCAGCCCTGCAAGGCAGGTTGGGCCGAGAGTCTGTGGCTGGCCCAAAGTCACGCAGTGGGCTCCATGGCCGAGTGGGGACTCGAACCGGGTTGCCTGCATGCCAGCCCCACGCTCTTGGCCACCGCACCACGCTGAGTCCCCGTCGCATTGATGCAGCTCTTTCCCGGGGCTTAAATCGCTGCAGAGGCTTTTTGGGGATTGTCCTCACAGCAACCCTGCAAGGTGAGCTGGGGCACATCTCCATTTTGCACATGTGGGAGCCGCGAGCGAGCGAGCGAGCGTCTGCCGTGCAGGTTTGTGAGGGCGTGGGCTTTGAACAGAGCCCCCCTCCTTGTGCCTCACGTTCCGACGGTGAGCCCAAATCGACATGCAGACAAGCCGCCCAGTAAAAATATTTGGGACCCTCCAAGACAGGACTCTGGAGCCACTTCCGAAGTGCGCGAGGGGTCGGGCTTGCTCGATGGCGGGGTGGGGTGGGGTGGAGGGAGCTGCCGCTTGAGTGGGGCCTCATCCACAGGCACCCCCATGGTGTGCTTGCCTGCACGGAGACGGCCTTCACGTGAGCCAGCCTTGGAAGGACACTCTGGTAGCCGGCCAGCGCCTGAGCTGCGAGTGGCCCAGGACAAGCCTTCCCCATTCACCGGGTGCTCGCATGGCGAGAGATGCCAGCCGGGGATGGCACGTGGAGGCTGCTGCGGGCAGAGCCGGCGTCCCCGCAGCTGGGCACCGCATCCCTGCTCTTGTGAAAGCGGGCTCTGCAGGGCTTGGAGCGAGCCAGCTAGTCCTCGCAGGGTTCTTTCCCACGTCGTCCTAGGCCAGTGGTTGGAAAGCACATCGGCGAAAGCCCGCCATCAGGGACTCCTTTCCACAGAGGCTGCGCTGCGGCTGGCACAAAAGCCCCACGTTGCCCGTGATGGGGGGGAATTCTGCGTAATGCCCCCTGAGCTGCACGGCCAGACCGTTCGCAGGCAGGCAGCACTGAGCTGAAAGGGTACTCGGGGACGGTGCTGTGCATGCCACAGGGGAATTTGGCAGGGGCCGCGGTCAGGCTGTCTTCGAGGGGGAAAGAACACCTGCCCAGACTTATACATTTCTATCCTGTCTTACATCCAAGCTGGATCTCTGGACAGCATGACAAAAGACCAGAACCATAACGGCGCATTAGATAAAATAATTAAATACATAAAAAGATACTGTATGGAAAACAACACCCAACCATTAAAATACTGGCTGAATAAATCGGTTCCAGCCTGGGGCCAAAATGAAGAAAATGTCAGTGCCAGCACACTTCTCTAGAGCATGGCTGGAGTTCCAGAGCTGCGGTGCTACCACAGAGAAGGCCCTTCCCCAGGTAGCCACTCTGCTAACCTCCTTCACAGGGGGGTCCCAGAGGACCCCAGCAGAAGATCTCACAGTCTGGACAGTGCATGGAGGTGCATGGAAGGCGTTCCTTCAGATAGCCAAGCCCTAAACTGCTTAGGTCTTTATATGCAAGGTTAACCCCTTAAACTGGACCCAGAGTCCAGCCGGTAACCAGCGAAAGTGAAATAGGACTGGTGTTATAGGACATTTGCCAATCATAGCAAGCAAGTGGCATCTGGACCATCTTCAAGGGCAGCCCCTCGTAAAGCGTGCGGCAGTAGTCCAAGAGGGAGGCGACCAGAGTGTGGGCCAGTGCTGCTCGGCAGTGCTCACCCAGGTAAGGGTGCCATTGGTGGATCAGCTCAAGCTGAAGGAAAGCCCTGCTCGCCACCGCTGCCCCCTGGGACTCCAGGGACAGTTCTGGGTTGAGGAGCACCCCTGGACTGCGCACCCTGTCCTTTAGGCGGAGTGCAACCCCATCCAGAGCAGCGCTAAAATCCCTTACCCAGAAGGCTGAACTGCCTACCAACAGGCCCTCCATCTTGCCTGGATTAAGCTTGAATTTGTTGGCCCTCATCCAGCCCATCACCCTGGCCAGACTCCGGTTGAGGACAGCCACTGCCTCACCTGGATCGGAGGCAGGGCTGGGTGTCATCAGCACACTGATGGCTCCACAGCCCGAACCCACAGGTGACCTCTCCCAGCGGTTTCATGCAGGTGTTAAAGAGCATGGGGGATAAACCGGAGCCCTGCGGGACCCCATGACGAAGTTGCCAAGGTGCAGAGCCACAATCTCCAAGCACCACCTTCTGGAATCGGCTGGCCGAGCTAGGAGCAGGGCAGGGCAGTGCCTCTGACTCCCAACCCAGCCAGCCTACTCCGAAGAAGGCAGTGGTGGTTGCTGTTGAAAGCCACCGAGAGGTCCAGGAGAACCAACAGGGACGCGCCCCGTCTTTCTCCCAGCAGAGATGACCGAGGCAGTTTCAGCCCCAGAACCAGGCCTGACACTGGGCCGAAATGTCCGTTTGCTCCAAGAGCGCCTGGAGTTGTCCAGCCAGCACCTCACCCAAAAAAGGGATATTGGCCACCGGTCTGCCATTGGTGGCAACTTCCGAGTCCAGGTTCACCTTCTGCAGGAGAGGTCTGGTGAGCACCTCCTCCAGGGGGGTGGGAACGGACCCTTCCTCAGAGAGGCATTCACGGCGTCCTGGGCCCAGGCGTGCGTCCCATCCTGGGCTTCGCGATTAGCCACGCAAGGCAAGAGACTGGTGCGCAGGTGCTGAGCCGAACTTGTCCAAGCCTCTTGCCCACATCCCGGAGCCTCAGTGACGGATACTGGTCCAGCGAAGGCGGGCTAGACGGGCACCTCTGCTCCAGGAACACCACCAGCTGTGGGGCCCGCCTCGTGACGAATCTGACCGACCGTATCCTTGGCGTGCACGCTCAGGACATGGGCCACCGAGGGCTCACCAGGATCCATCTTGGGCCCAGCACCGTCCAGAAGAGCTCCGCCGGACAACACCGGGAAGATGCAGTGCTGCTGGAGAAGCATCCCCTTCTGCCTTCGCCACCGCAGAGCAGCCTCGGTAAGGCGCTTGAAGCGGAGCTTGGTCCGATTCGGCCCCAGCGCTTCTCCAGCTGCCGTCTCCCAACCTGCTCCGTTGCCCACCGATCAGACGTACGTATACCAAGGTGTTCCGCAGAGGGAAAGGGCCCCAAAGTCTAAATCCCACAAGGAAATGTGGCCAGACAGTGACATAGGGGTCAGTCAAGGGTGTGACCGATCACCCTTTCCCAGCTGGTCCTACCTCGCAGGGTTGTTGTGAGGGCATGGGGAAAGGCCTGTGTACACTGCCCTGAGCTCTTTGCAGGAAGGTAGAGAGGTCCAGTGTCTAAGCGTGATATTGGCAGCCGCCGCCGCCGCCGCCGCCGCCGCTGTTGAGCAGCAGTATTACACTTAGGTGTTATAATCATCATTAACAATACATCCATGTCTGAGGCGCGCGCACCGTACGTTTTTCCTGCAAAGCACATCTCCCCTGCCTTCCAAAAAAGCAAGCTGCAGGAGGCCCGCCCAGCTGGAGCGGTCGCTCTCGAGCACGGCGCCCGCCGGTGGGTCCCGCTCGCCGCTGCGCCCGCTGCGCCCGGGGCCAAGTCGGGACGCGCAGGGGCGCCAGGAGCGCCTGCGGCCACGGGGCTGCCCGGGAAGCCGCGCTCTGGACGCGGAAGCCTCGCTTCCCTCTGGCCGTAGGGGCCCGAATCCTTACAAGGGGGCGCCTTGGTTCGCGTAGTGAGAGAGAGAGAGAGAGAGAGAGAGAGAGAGAGAGAGAGAGAGAGAGTGTGTGTGTGTGTGTGTGTGTGAGGGAGGGAGGGAAATTAAAGTGCAAGCGCACTTCCCTTTTTTAACGCGCTATTGCAGCGAGAGGCGAGGCCGTTTTGGTGTGGCAAACAATGGGGGACCTGCACGCTCCAGCGGCCTCGCAGGGATGCGGGTCTCCTCTTTTATCCTCGCTGAATGCAGCGCATGTGGTGACACGCGGACAGGCACCCAGCAGCCCACTTCGCCCTTTCCTATAAGCTGCAGGGAAACCCACGGGCACCGAGGGCGATGGCAGGAAAGAACCGTAGGGTGCAAACGGACCTCGGAAGCCAATTATTCCAGCCCCCGCCGAGAGCGGCAGCCCGGCAGGCTCTCCAGAGGGGAATCCACTCGGATCCACCCTGGTCCCTGCAAAGCGGGAGAAAGGCCGAGTGCAGAGGCAAGGCCCGAACAAGCATTTCCCCCGGAGCGGGACGGACAAAGCGCCCCTCGTGCTCTGGGCGCATCGCGAGAGGCAGAGCTCCCCGGCGCAGACCCTCGCGCCGGAGGGGAACGGGAGGGAGGGTCGCCTGCCAGGAGGACGGACGGCTGGGGGCCGCCCTTCACCGGTCGCAGAGCACTGGGAGGTGCACAGCAACGCAGCTTCGAGCCATCCAGGGGGCTTTGGCGACGGGGTGGTAGAGAAATGAGGCGAGGAGGAGGAGGAAGGCTCACGAAGGACAGCACCCGCCTCCCGAGGCACAGCTGCACGGCCCATGCTGCCGCCTGAGTGACTGGCGACTCCTTTGGGTCCCAGCACCAGTGGGTCAACTCGGGGCGCGACGAGCCCAGATCCGGCCCCATGTCTGTGGAGAGGCCCTGGAATTGGCCCTGCTCTTGGGAACGCAGCTCTGCCATGCACCCCCTCCTCCCGCACCCCGCGCTTGCTCGCTCGCTCGCTCGCTCGCTCGCTCACTCGCTCGCGCGCTCTCTCTCTCTCTCTCGTAGGAAGGGTGTCTTCCAGGAGTCCACCCAGAACTGCCGCCACGTGCCCCACACGCTCGTCCTGGAGGACGGGCACACCCCCAGCCCCGCTGCCGTCCCCTCCCCAGGGATGCCCCTCACTCCTTCCACCAGCGTCCTTGTGTGCACCTCCTCAGCCGGAACCCTGCAAGGTCGGCTTACCTCCCTTGGCCAGTCACCAGGGAGCACCATGGCCAAAGCGGGCGACAGCCCCGTCTCCCGAGTCCCACCCTGTCCAGCCGTAGCTGCCGCATTACCCTGCACGGCCCCAGTGCAAACTAGGAGACATGTGCCACCGTGAACTGCACCACAGCTGCGTGTGTGCGGGTTCTCCCCATCCCCTAAGCCAGAGGGGAGAGGAAGCAGCGCAGCCGACAGGACGGCGTCACACGCACAGCCCTGCCGGCCCCGGAGCCAGGCCTGGTGGCCCTTCTGTGATCTGGGGGCTTTTGGGGGCCAGCCACTTCGGTGCTGCTTGCCAGCTACCCCTGCGGTCAGGGAGGGATTACTATCATTCCCCCTGAGGAACACGAAGGCTGCAGTTTTGGGTAGCACTGGTTTAACGTCTGGGGGAGCGCCTGCCACAGAAATGGAGCCACCACCGAAGAGCCCCTGCGAATGCACCATGAAATGCTATATGCTGTCGGACGCAAAGGGCGAGACCTTCAGAAATGGCGTGGTTTTCACCAGCTCGTCTGGCTGCAGTCACACGGGACTTAGGGCCAAACGCTCCGTGGTTCCGAGAACAGGTCTGGCAAGGCTTTTTTTTTTAAGGCAGTCAAAGGTTGTCAGCCTGTGAAATGTTGCAGGCTTGCTGCTTCTTCCGGCCGCCTTGTGGGCCTCCCATGGACCACAGGCTGCTATAGGCGTGAGTTGCGCAAGAAGCAGAGCAGTGCTGTCCTGAGGTTTGGGGCTGCAATTCCCAGAATTCCTCGGCCAGCTGGGTGGGCCACAAAAGGGGCGGGGCCAAAGAAACATAGAAACAGAGCGAGTCAGAAGGGGCCTCCCGGGCCGTCTAGTCTGACCTCCGGCACCAGCCGGCTCCGCTCACGACATGCCCACCATGTGCATGTCCAGCCTATCCTTGAACACCCGCACCGAGGGGGCCTCAACTGCCTCCCGTGGAACCCCATTCCACGCCCTGGGGGTCCCCACTGTCAGGAAGTGCTTCCTGGCACCCAAATGGAGCCTGGGTTCCCTGAGCTTTGCTCCATTGGAGCGCGTCCTGCTTTCCTCTGCAGGGGAGAACAGGCCTCTCCCCATCTCCATGTGACAGCCCCTCACATACCTGTATGTCGCCAACATATCCCCCCTGAGTCTCCTCTTCTCCAAGCTGAAGAGACCCAGTTCCCTCAGTCTTGCCTCATACAGCATCCCCTGCAAACCGGCCACCATCCTTGTGGCCCTACGCTGCACTGCACTGCAAAGAGCCCCCTCGCTGAGCCCAGAGCCCTTCCTGGCAGCCCTCAAGCCTCTGCAGGGAGGCTTCAACCTGCTAAGCTGGCGGAGGGCAAAGGGGGGGCCCATCAGCCCCACCCGGCATCTGGTTTTCAGGGAAGCGGCTGTGGCCCTTTGGGGGACCGGATGTCCTGCTCCAGGAGGGGCAGAATACCAAGTCCAGAGTGATCCAGCCTGTCGCTGCGCATCACCAAAGTGGCCCTCCTGGGTTTCTCGTCTTGCTTCAGTTCTAGCTCCTTCCCCATTTAGCAGGAGACCAGTATCTCATTTCCCATTTTATTTTGTGCCTGGTGGGTTTTCTCTCGCCATCCGTGCAGGGACAGCCTGGGCCCAGCAAGCCCTTTTAAAAAGCCAGCCATGCGGGTTCTGGGCTTCGGGGATTTTTCCAGGTCGTTCCCCTCCCAGGGGGCGGTGCCTGCAGGGGCTTGTAGCATCTCTGGATCAGGGTCTCTGGAACGCGTCGAACGGGGGCCGGATGGTCCTGCCCCTCCCGGCCCGTCCTGGTTGCTGCACAGCCGCCGGGCAGACGAAGCCGCACGGCAAGAGGCCGTCAGCTGAGGCTCTCCAGGCTCGTCTTCGCCCTCTCCATCTCGTGAAGGAAGCTGTAGAACTGGGGCAGCGTTAACTCTGAGGAGGGGCAGAGAGAGAACTCAGGACTAGCAGCACAAGAACATCTCCATGCAACATGCCAGTAACGTTGGAACTCGCCGCCACAGGATGGCCAGGAGAGGGAAACAGAACCCTTGCAGACACAAGAGCCTAAGCGAGGCACTGCTGGATCAGACCCTCCAGTCCAGCGCTCCATTCCCACTGCTGGATCAGACCCTCCAGTCCAGCGCTGCCCATGGAGTCCCTCCAGCAGGATGGGTGCCAGGCCTCTGCCTGGCCAGGCTCCTTCGTGCACAGGCTCTGGACAAGGAGGCGGTGCAGAGGGAGAGCGTGTCTCCCTTGGCAGGTACCGGGGACAGGCAGGCAGAGAAAGGCCCCGTTTGGCGCCTCCTGCACACATGTGGCTTCTGGCTGCCCACAGCCGGAGACAGGATGCTGGGGCAGAACATCGTGACTGACCTCCCGCCTGCAGACTGCCTCGGTCGAATGCTTTGCAACAGCCTGGTGCACTGCAGGGGGTGGCCAACTGGGGTGGCCCGCAGGGCAGGCCCTGCGATGGCCCACGAGACCCTCCTGCGTTCCCCTCGCTTGGCAGCTCAAGGGGCGGGGGGAGGCTATTCAGCTGCAACGGCTTAATTCTCCAGCGACGCACCGCCCAGGCCGCAGCCTTCCCTCCACCGCATTCCACGTGGAAAGGCAGGAGGCGCTGGGTGTGATGAGAAGAAATGATCAGGAGGCAGGGCGACCGCCTTCTTCCAACTGGAGGAGCTGCTACATGCGCAGCCCGCATGGCACAGTGGTGAGGATCCCGGTTTGGGACTTGGGAGAGCTGGGTTCTACTTCCCCCTGGGCCTAAGGCCCCCCCGGGCGACTTCCACCAACTCTCAGCCCCGCCTACCTCACAGGGCTGTTGTGCGGATACACTGAAGAGGAGGAGGGCCACGGAAGCCGCCTTGCGCTTCCTGAAGGGAAAGGGGGATTTGCAGGCAACGAGCAGAGGAGGGGGCCCTGGGCAGACGCGCCCCATGCAGAAGGAAGGGGGCCTCAGCTCGAGGTTACGGGAAGCACGAGCTGTCAGACCATGGGACGGGCTGCCGGAAAGGGGCACGCACTTGTTTCTTGCAGAGGCGGGGAGGCCGCCCCCCGGGGTGCCGAAGGCGCGGATTTCCTGTACTGACGACGGGCTGGTCTGCCTGATCTCTGCAGCTCCGAGATTCCGGGCAGGCAGCACAGCCTGCCCCACTTCTGAGGTCTGCGGTGTGGCACCCCACAAGCACAGGAAGCTCATATCCGCCCCCCGTCAGTGCCACCGAGTCTCCCAAATCCCAGCTGGGCTGCTCCTGGGAGCACTGTTTTCCCCACACTGTTGCACGGGAGCAGCTCGGCCACAGCAGTGACGGTCCCCGGAGCCACAGCAAGATTTCAGTGGGCATGAAGTGGTGCAGGTGGTCCTACTCGACAGACACTGCTTGACCACTGGAGGAGGAGGAGGAGGGGGCCCCCTCTCCAGGAACCCCTCCCCAGTGTTTTTACAGATTCCTGCTAGGAAGCTGCAGCCTGACATCCAGTGGGTAAAACTGCATTTGCTCGACTTGCGGGCTGAAACTTGGATTGCCAAGTTAGCTGAGCAAAGCCAGGCGAGCAGATGCCCCCTTAGCATCTCGCTCTGGGGACGCAGTTTCAGCCTCCCCGCGGTCTCGACTGCCTCCCTGTTTGCAGAGCCCCCAGGAGACAATTACAAGCCACTCACCCATGTACACGGGCTCCACTCGGCTCCCCTTTTTAACCACCAGTTTCAGCTGGAAACAAAATCGGTTTTAAAAGTCGATTAAATTACAGCAAGGGATTCTCCTTTGTGAAGTGGGGCGATCCCACTGCTGCCCCTGGGAGACCCTGGCTCCTTCCCTGCAGGCGTTTCATGGTGGGGCAGGCAGAGCCAGGCAATGGGCAAGAGGTCGGGGGCGCCCCCGATCCATGGGGAAAGACATTGCTGTGGGAAGATAGTAACAGAAACTAGAAGCGGGAAATCCGTTTGCAGGTGGACAGGAGGGAGAGCCATCACTGTGACCTCAGAGAAGAATATGGACGTAAAGAGGGAACCCCCCCCCCCCGCAGCCCAAATGGGCACCCCACCTTGCGGAGAGAGGGAGGCTCCCCCCCCCATTGCCGGCCGGCACCTGGAAAGAGTGCGGAAAGCCCAGGCCACGGGGAGGAGTGCTCAGCCCCTTGCAACTGCTCAAGCTCCAGGGCCCCAGACGCAAGGAGACGCCAGTCACGCCTGCCGCCCCATCACCCCACGCGGCCCCAGGCATGGGGTGGTTCTGGAGCCCAGGGGAGAAGCCACACCCCCTGCAGAGGAGGAGGGGTTTACTCAGGGTCGGCCTCCTTCAGCTCCAGACTAACTTTCCCAGCCCTCCTCTGCCCCACGGCACTGACAAGAGCCAAGGCCCAGAGCCACGTCCCTCGTCTGGACACCTGCTCTGGCCACGATCCCCCCGTCCTTCGAACTTGCTCTCTGCTCCGAAGGCAAGGAGCAGAGGGCCTGCTCCCTCGCTCCCGTCCCGGGATGGGAGTCGGGGGTCGGGCACTTTGCCAGGTGGGCGAAAGACGCTGCAGCCAGCACGGCTTTTCCTCACGAGACCCCTTGAAGCCGCAGAACATCCCTCGCCCCACACATCCCAGCAGAGCCAGGGACCCAAACCCAGCATGTGTGCACACCACATCGACCTTACTGCTGGCAAGAGCCTACGCCGTTAAGCTGCACTCCCGCCGGAGTGGTCTAATCCTGCAACTCTTAGACACCGTACGTGGCAAAGACCCTGAAGCCCCCTGGCCTCCTCTAAGCACTGGAAAGTCCCCTCAACCCCACCCCAGCCAGTGCCCCCCGATCTTCCAAGCCTATCATTGCCTTCGTAAGGACAGGCAACCTGCTGTCGAGATCAAAGCAAACCTCCTCAGAAGGACTAATCCCGTCCCTACTACTCTCCCCCGAGACTGCAGGCGGAAGACAGGTGGGGCTCGCTTGCCCCGAGCGCAGCGCCCCGCCAAAGCCCCGCCTCCGGGAAGGCTCACCTGTAGGAAGACGCCTCCCACCTTCCCCAGTTCGCTGCTCGCTGCCGTGACTGTTGGGGAGAAGAAGAAGGGGAGTGGAGGCCTGGCAGAGCCTCAGCCCCGGGCCGCCCAGCCCAGAAACCGCTTACCGCCAAACCTCCACTCCATGTCCGCAAGCTGGTTGATCACCAGCGTCTGCCCCACGGCCAGGCGCGAGAGGGCGGGAGAGTTCTCCTTCCACTGCAGGGAGTACAAAACCGGCATTACTCATGCGACCCCCTCACCACATCTTCCTACGCCGAAGGAGGTTGGTTTCTGCACCAGCAAACGAACAGAACAGCATTCTAGTCCTTAATGCCCAAGTGGGCCGTGACCTCAGTCTTCCCCGAGGTGGCAGCCCCTGACTGTTCCCTGCACTGCTGTGGCTCATGGGAGACCAGACATCTGGGGGACACCGCACTGGGGAGGGATGCTCTGCATCTGCTCCATCGCAGTCGATGTTGCTCCCGTTCGTGCGGCCCCGAATGAGGGCTCCCCGGGAGGGGAGAAGCCACGTCCTAGGCCACCCCAGGCCTACCACGCCGGCGGCCCCCCCTCCCGTGGGAGGCATGCGAGTGGCGCCTTTCGCTGAGCTGCTTGACCAGCTCTATTTACGGGGTGTTTATCGAAGCCCTAATACGCTCAATCGTCAATTTGTCCTCTCGAATGGCTGCAAGCAATTCCGTGTGACGGGAACAGGGAGGGAAAGAAATTCAGCAAAAGGAAGTTCAGGACAGAATCCTGCGCAAGTTGAGACAGAAACAGTCCTACAGTTCTCCGCATTCTCCAGGGGACACGAAATACGCACAATATTGTGCTGTCAGCCGATTCTTTTTCTGCCCTGCCATCAATTACTTCAGGCCTAAAGTAGGCTTGGTATTTAAAGACATCTTATGCAATGCCTCCCGGTCCGTGAAAGCGAGCAAAGCGACAACGCTGAGCTCAGCAAGATGGACTCCCAGGTGAGGGTCTATGGGACAAGCAGCCGTAGGGTTCCAGCCAGCGTCCTCGAACTCCAGGGCCCTATTCTAAGCGGCCCAGATCAACGCAGAACCACCTTGCAAGGATGTCAAGGTAAGTTAGGGTGCTGCTGTGATCTTACGGCCCTCAGGTACTGTGGGGGGGGGGTGGCAGCGATAGGACTCTGTGGAGCCTCAGGCCGGAGGTCTCTGAAGGTCTCCGCTGAGTGCAGCTCCCCTCAACCCCTTGCAGCCAGCACAAAAACCATTGTGCCCCGTGCCTCCCCAAGAATGGAAATGCACCCCGGAGGGTGCGGGGGGGGGCATGTTGGGGCTGCAAAGGGGAGCAGCCCCACTTACTCCAGTCCCAACCAACAGCCCAGCCTCCTTCCTTCCCCTTCGCTGGCGCTTGGTCCAGTTGGCCGAAACAGCCCCCAGGATAAAACGCAGGGGGCAGGCACACCGGAGGCTGATGCGCGTCCAAGCTGGGGAGCACCTGATTGTGCCTTCACACGCGTGTGTGCAGTACACCGATCATGGGAAAGAGGGAGGGAGATGGTTGTTGGTGGACAAAGACAAAAAGCAAGCCCTGCTCCAGCTTGTGATTTCTGTTCTGGTACGAACGCAAGAGAGGGCGGCATTCCCGGCCCACAGAGGGAAGTCCAGCAGTGAAGGAATGTGACCGGTACCTGCTTTTCAAAATAGCCGGCCTTCGCCTCGCTCAGCCCTGCAGGAGAAACGTGAGGCGGTTAACGAGGAGAGCGGTGGCCACCCTCGAAAACGACCCGAGGCGTGCGGAACGAGACCTACCCAGGGCGATAAGATCTGCTCTGACCTGCTCCGCCGACAGCGTTCTCTTCAGCGCACCTAGAATAAATATTGTCGGAAAGAGAAGCAAGGAAACAGCCCCACAACCCAGTTAGACAACTTCACTGCCGCACAGGTTACGAAAAGCCAGAAACACGTACGCCCAGCAGCCGTGGAAATGAATGGCGGACAGAAAACCCGGACAAACAGACCGAGCCGGACAACAAAGGGCCTTTGTGTAGCAACAACCAACCGCGGAGCGCAAGCACACCTGCCCCCCACCCGAGAGGTCAGGCAAGCCTCTTCCTTTGGGTGGCTGGCAAAGAAAACATATTAACAGAGAAACAGAGTGAGTCAGAAGGGGCCTCCGGGTCATCTAGTCTGACCCCCGGCTCCAGCCGGCTCTGCTCACGACATGCCCGCCATGCACTTCTGCTGAATTTTTACTGGGAAATGCCCGCTCCCTGCTTTTATCATTAACTCCCAGGTTAAAATATGGTTCGGGAGTTTGGTATTTGAACCCGTGTGTGTGTGTGTGTGTGTGTTGGTGGGGGGTGTTCATCACCTTGAATGCTCACCAGGCAGAGAGGCGATGTGCACATATTCCATTTGAGTTTAGACAGAATAAAGCCCCACAGCTCCCAGCATTCCCAGTCGGCACAGTGGAATGCTGGGAGGTGTAGGCACTCCTGATACCTCGTCCTCACTCCTACTTGTTGTATTCACACCCCCTTCTGCCCTCGCTCCAATGCAGCCCCAAGGAGCATCTCCAAACCCAAATTTGGCCCCCTGGCTGAGCAAGCCCCCACATCCTTGCACTACAGTGAGGAGGGTGTGGGGGAGAGGGGCCAGGCCCAGGCCCAGGCCGACCACCCCGAACCTCCCCGTGGGTTTTCGCCTTCCTCCACTCCACAACCCAACCTAGAAATGGGCGCACCCGGGAAAAGGGACACAGTAAGAGAAGGCTGGGGAGTGGGGCGCAGAAGGTCCCCCCCACAAGCAGCTCTTCTCTGCCAAGCAAGCAAACCTCAGCGCCACGGCTGGGCCACTTTCGTTTCAGCCCCAAAGGTGCCTGGCGGGGTCCCGAAGGTGGCTGGCCGGGGGCCATGCACACACGAGCGGCTTCCCCAAGCTCCGCCCAGCACGCGCATCTCCCCCCAGCTCTCCTGGGGTCCCCCCCGGCTGCCACTCACCATTGGGAACTAACAGCAGGCTTCTGACGATGCTCTTCAGTGGGCCGAGGCTAATTTTATTTGCGGTGGCAAAATCAGAGAGCTGAGCCAGGAACCTTTCGACCTGCGAGAAGGAAAAGGAGACGCCCGGCCCTTTCAGTCACATGCTTCCAGGAGAAGCAAGTCTTCAAGCAGAACGTGCTGCACATGAGCGAGGGGAATTTGGGGGCCAGATGTGGCACCCCGACAGGATTGTTTCGGGATGCATCCTGAGGCTATCAGGACCTTTTCCACAAAATGGCACGTAACTTAAAAATAAAGTTTCTAGCCCTCACCGTTCGTTCCCAGAATAGGCTTGAGAACAGCGTGGGAGGAGGTGTTGTGAATGTTCGAACGCTGGATGAGGGGCCTCATGGGAAAAGTCTGGTCTTCCCCATGAGGTGGGCCGGGCAGCTAAGCTCTCCCACCTGGATACTTTCATTGTCTTTGTCAGGACTGGAAAAGGTGGAACAAGTAACAAGACTATACACGTTGAGGTTTGCAATATGTATGTAAGTGTGCAGAATCTGGATTTTTGAAGCCATGCACGTATGGTATAAAACATTTTAAGGCGTATTTTTTTGCTTTTTCTATTCTTTTTCATGTAGACGTACACGCCATCGTATGCTCCACTTTTATGTCATTACTAGTATTTTAAAAAAATATAAAACTCCTAAGAGATACAGAAACTTTTAAAGGCGTCCCTCAGGCAGGGGCTTGCCTTCCATTTTGACTTATATTTAAAACAAGATTGGAACAATGATTTAAAAACACCTCACCACATGTAACATTTGAGATAAACTAGGCCTGACTTGTGTTCCTGAATTTGTCTCGCGTTTGTCCCCCCCATTACCTCTTTAGGTTCTCGCAGGAATTGGAAAAGCACTTCAGTCAGAGCAGAGAATTGCTGGGAAGAAATAAGGAAGCTCACGTCAGGGAAGCAAGGTTAGCGAGGGACCCCCCTTGTGCCCCACCAGCCCTGCCCTGCCCAGGCCCAGGACAGCCTGGACCAGAG
>JAIXND010000771.1:1736011-1775115 GCA_023646645.1 Varanus salvator macromaculatus | reverse complement strand
GGGGGGGGGGGGGACAGAGTGGCTCTGGCCTGTTACTGCTGCACAAAGGAGTCAGGAGGGAGCAGCTGGGAGATGGCCTCCCCACCCCGCCCCGGGTCTCCCAGCCAGACCTCAGAAAGGCACGCTGCATCGGCCCTCTGGCCAGGTGTGCTGGGTCAGGCCAAGGGTCCGACTGGTCCGCCAGCCCGTTCACACCAAGGCCAACCAGCTGCCCATGGAATCCCTCAACAGGACAGGAGGCCAAGCTCACTGCCCATGTTCCCCAGCCACAACGGCTCGCAGTCCTACTCCTTGTGATACTGGAGGTACCAGAACTACAGCCAGTAAGAGCTGCCTCCTCTTCCTCCTCCTCCTCCATGGATTTCTCCAATCTCATTTCAAACTGCCCAGTGGGTGTCCATCCCCAGCAGTTTAGCCCTGCCCTGTGGGAAGAAGACCCCCTGCCCGCAATCTCCCACCCACCCGTCCACGCCACAGGGTGACCCTCCCGGTGCGGGAAGGAGAAACGCATCTCCCTCTCTGCTTTGTCCTCACCATATGTGTTATTTTAAACACTTCTATCATGCCCTTCTCGTACTCCAAGCTGAGCGCCCCCCCCCATTGATGGCGCCACCCCGCAGGGGGGCTGCTCCAGGCCCCCTGCCATTTTGTTGCCCTGCTCTGCCCCTTTTCCAACACAATAAAGTCCTTTTTAGGTAAGGCAACCAGAACTGAGCACGACATCCCGGGGGCAGTTGCACTAAACAGTTATATAAGGGAGGTACGGTTTTGGTGGTTCCTCTCCTAATTCCGCCTAGCTTGGAGTTTGCCTTTTTCACAGCAAATGAGCACTGGTTTGACATTTTCATTGAGTTGTCCACCACAACCCCGAGATCCCTTTCTGGCTCAGTCCCTGCCAGCTCAGCTGGTCCCCTCAGCGTATCCTTGAAGCTGGTTTTTGGCCCCAACGTGCATAACCCTCCACTTGCTCACGCCGAACTGCATTTGGCATTCTGATGCCCTTCTCCAGCTTGGGGAGATCCCTTTGGTCGTCGTTATGCGCCATCAATCCACCTCTGACCTGTGGTGACGCTGTGAACGGATCCCCTCCGACATTTCTTGTCCTTCACAGCCTGCTCAACTCTTGCAAACCCAAGGCCGAGGCTTCCTTTATGGAGTCAATTACCTTTATGGGACCAGTTACCCAAGGAGGGTGTGGGCTCCCCCACACTGGAGGCCTTCAGGGGGCAGCTGGTCAGCCCTCCGAGAGGGATGGTTTAACTGGAGTCTTGCACTCAGTGGGGGCTTGGATCCGGTGGCCCTGTGGCCTCTCCCAACCCTGTCACTCTAGGATTCTATGGGTTTCTCATATGGTCGGGCCTTGTTGTCTTCTGCCTTTGACTTTCCTTAGCATGATGCTAATCCCCGACATGTGGTCATCGTCCGATCTTTCCCTGAATGCCCTCGCGGACTGGATCCCAACCCCCTCCCTTGGAAGCCCATGCTGTATCCCAGGGGCCAGAACCTTCAGGAAGTACCTCCCGATACCCAGCCGGAAGCCTGGTCCCATGAGCTTTGCCCCGCCAGAATGCGCCCATCCTGCCACTGCAGGGAGAACAGGTCCCAGCCCTCCTCCACATGACGCCCCCTCACATGCCCAGAAGTGGCTCAGAGACCCCTTGGAGACCCCTCTTCTCCAGGCTGGAAAGGCCCCGGTCCCTGCCATCGCTCCCCGCCTGGCTGCCACCCGTGCGACCCTGCGCTGCTCCGATTCTAACTCAGCCATGTCTCTCCCAGGATGTGGAGCCCAGAGCTGGGCGCAGTATTTCATTTTGAGCTGACCTGACTCTCAGCAGCAGCTGCCCCTCCCCAACCCGAGGGCAAACTGTTAAGGCAGCCAGGCACCATCCGGCAGGGCGGAGAGGGCACGGGGTGGCGTCCCCCCGCCATGTCGGCTGGGGCAGCTGCGACTCGCAGGACTTCTCTGCGGTGCACACAGGACCGGCCCGGCCGCAGTGGCGCCTGCTCCAAATTCCCGCCTGGCCGCCATGCTGCTCAGGAGCGCGCAGTCAGCCAGGGCTCCCACAGGGATGTGCTGGAGGGTGTTGGGGGGGCGCAGCCGTGTGGGCCCTCGGCCACAAAGCAGGGGCCCTGCGGTCCCTTGGGGGCCCCCGCGTTTCCCCTGGCATAAGCGCTGCGGGAGCCCCTCCGCCGCATCGGACTGGCACATTTGGCGGGCAGGTGGGGGCGAGGGAAGCCGGACCCGCCTGGTCAGGGGGCGGTGACTGCGCGGCCGGAGCGGCCCCCGCCCCCCCGTTCGCCTGCTTCACCGCGCGCGGGCCGCGATGGGACCTGCCACGCTTCCCCGCGCAGGCTTTGCTCGGGGCCTGCCGATCGCGCCCGCGTCCTTGCGCCCCCGCCGTGGGATGCCGCCGGGGCGGCGGGCGGATCGCGCGGGCCGGAGCTCTCGCCCCCACCCGGCTCCTGGCGCACGGCCCGCTCCCCGCCCGCCCGCAGGCTCACCTCGTCGCGCCTCCCCCTCCCCCGCGCCAGGTCCGCTCGGCGCCGCCGGGCCCACCTGAGGCCAAAGGGCGGGGGACGGGGACGGGGGGCGGGCGACGCGGCCCTGGGCGCGGGAGGGGAGGGGGAGGGGGAGGGGAGCGCCGGTGCCTGCGGCCCCCGCCCGCCCCGCCCGCGCAGTCACCTGGAGACCCGCCCCTTTCCGCGGCGCCGGCCCGCGCGGCTCAGGGCGATTTGGGGAGGGGGGCCGGGGCGCGGGGCGTGCTTGCTCCCGATCCCCTCCCCCGCCAGCCCTGCCTAGGGGGAGGGGTTGCCCGGCGGCGCGGCGGGGGTTAAACCCGCCCAAGGAAACGCAGTTTTGGGCTTGTCAGTTTCCGACTCGAGACCCGGGAAAAAAAGTCACGCCGGGCAGCCGACGAGAGCGGGTGGCGGGCGCGGCAGGAGCGCTCCGGCGGGCGGCGGCGGCGCTCCGTGGGGGCCCGGAGGCGGCAGCGAGGGGCGGCCGGCCGGCCGGCGAGGTGAGCGGGCGCGCACGGGAGCGCACCGGGCGCCGGGCAGGCAGCGACCGAGCCCGGCCCGAGACGAGCCCCGCGGCGGCTTTGTCTGGCGGCGCGAGTGGCGCACGGGCTGGGGGCGCCGCAGGAGGCGGGGACGGGGACGCGCACGGCGGGGCGGGAAGGGGCAGCGCAGCCTCGCCTCGCCTCGCCCCGCCCGGCCCCTCGGAGGCTCCGAGCGCCGGCCGCGGAGCGAGGATGCGCCGCGATCCGCGCCGGTCCCCCGCGCGCGAGTCAGCCGTGCGTGGGCGAGACCCGGTGGGCGCCCGAGTCGCGCTCGAGGAGGAGCGGCGGGATGCCGGCCGTGTGCCCCAGGCTGCCGCTGAGGCCGCCGCCGGCAGAGCGCTCTGCCTTTCGCAGGTGACCCTCACAACAGCCCTGCGAGGTTGCTCCGGGAAAAACTCGGCAGCGGCGCGCGGCTGCCGGCCAGCCGGCAGCAAAGCCCCTGGAGCGCCGTGGCTTCCCCCTGGATTACCGCGGACCCCGTGTGTGGGCACAGCGCGAGACCCGGGTTCACACGTTGCGAGCGTGGCTCCGGCATCGGACCGGCTGTTTTCGCTCTCGGCTGGCGTGTCTCCCCTTCCTTCTCCCGACCCGCCCTCGGATGGGCTCGTGGAAGGGGCTGCTTCTCAGCAACACCCGCGCCTCGCCACGCAGGGCAAAAGAATCGCCCCTGTGGCCCCCGGCCCGTAAAAGCCCCAGGGCCAGCAAGGAGTTCCTGGTTCAGGGCATCCTCCAGGCACGTTGGACCGCACCTCCCATCTCACGTTGCTGCAGCGGATGGGAGCTGTAGGCCAGAAGCTCTGGAGGGCCACGAGTTCCCCCCCGCCGCCCCGCATTCAATTTGAAGCGGCCCCTCCAGAAATAATAACCTTCATGGTTCCATAAATAAAGGGGCACATTCTGCATTCGCGCTTTGCGGCAGAGCCCAAGAAAGCCCCCTCGTTGCCCCTCACAGACCAGCAGCCCGGCCGGTGCCAGGAACGGCTGCATCCTGGCCTTGCTTCCAGAGTCATTGCGAAGGGGAAGGAGATCTGGGGGGATGTGGGTCGGAGAGTCGCTGGGCCGTGCCGCGGGCGGGTCTGCTGGGAGGAGAGCCCGACGGAGGGGCGGCCCAGGAGGGCCCCCCGCAGCCCGGCGTCTCTGCACCCACTGGATCTGAGCGCACCCTCCTGCCCATGTTCCCCAGCAACTGGGGCATGCGGGCAGACGGCCTTCTGCTACCTACCACATGGACAAGTTAGCGGCCCACTAGGCCAAACAAGCCTATTTTTATCCAGAAAAGGAAAATAAACAAGCTGTAGGAATATATTTACCCAGCCGGACCCTTGGCCTGTTGGGCCTGGCCCTGCTGCCCTCGCACAGCCACGGCCTCCAGCGGCTTCTGTTCTGCCCCTGCCTGGAAAAACAGGGAATGAACAGGGACCTTGTGCAGGCAGAGCACGTGCTCAGCCCCCCTCCCGCCCGGGCTGTGGCCCCCTCCTTGGCTTGCAGGCTTCCTGCAAGGATTTTCTGTGGGGTGCCAGTGGGGCAGCTGGAACCATGGCCGTCTTGCATGACTGCCAGAATGCAGGCCTTACAGAGCAGGGCTTGGGGCCCTCACACGCCAAGGAATCCCACTGCGGACTGTGGAGCTTTTCCACTTAACAAGCAGTGGAAGGCTGCAGATGGTGGATGGTTGCAGAAGCAAGTGGAAGGCTGCAGATGGTGCGTGCATGCGTGACATTCCCAAGTTGGCACGTGCATCGCCTATTCATGAATTACTCCATAAAATGCAGTCAGTGGGCGCGGGGAATCGCGTGGCCTCCGCACTCTGGTGCCATAGTCCCAGTTTACCCCTTCAGATGTCTGGAATTACAGCTTGTGTGCTAAGTCACAGACCACATGAGCGATGCATTTTGAAGCTCTCGTGTGCAAAGCACCTGGTGTTGCAACCCTGTGTGTGTTTCCTCAGGAAAATATCCTACAACTCCCAGCATGCCCTTGGGGAATACAGGGAATGGCAGTGCCTTTCCTGTCCCAACACTCACAGGATTGCACGCAGCATCCGAATTAAAGCGAGTGGCTGCATGGAGGCGCCCCGGGTGGTTTTCAGGCGGGTTCAAGGATGACTTGTACTGGAGGCCATTCGTGAACTGCACGTGGTTTGAGTGTTCCTGGCCCAATGGACGGAGTGGGCATCTTTTCAGGCAGATGGCAGCGAATGGAGAGGATGCGGCATCTCCTTTGCGAGAGTTTAGCTGGTATGGCCCAGTCAGTGCGTATGAAAAGGGAGGCGTCGGCGCAGAAATGTCCAAACCTTTAGTGTGTGGCATGTCTGGGGAAGGGGGGGGGCAGGGAGGTCTCGTCTGCTGTTTGCAGCAGTGCTCGGAATCGAAGCCACTCTAAGAGGGCTGTGCGGCTTCGGTGGACCTCGCGTGCTTTGGGTGTCTTTATCCTGTGCATCCTTGGTTCTGTGCGTTTTCATGCTGCGTATCACTGCTGAGATTGCAGTGGGGCCGGTGAGTCTCAGCGTGGTTGGATTTGCAGCGGCCATTCACAAACCGACCGGATTCCTTTGCTGCTGGATGCTGTGTGCATGAGGAGCGGCAGACGCATCCGTTGGAAAGCGTTGCACTTGAGGGGGCGTGAGAACTCCGGCTTGCAGGCACTGGCTGAGCACGGCCACCCGGGGGTCGGCGCAGCAACTTCTTTGTGCACGTCTCCATGCATGGCTGCAGTGAGTCAGTCCGTGCTTGAGCGGCTCTGCGCCGGCCTGGCTGGAAGGGGAGCCGCTCACACAAAGCGCGTGCCACTCCGGCGGCAAGCAGGCCTCGGCGTGCATGTATGAATTGGTTCAGCCACAGACGGAGAACCCAGTCGAGGCTTTTAAAAAGATTCCTGAAACATCCCCCCCGCTGGCCAGGGCTGAGGGTTTGCTGGAGAAACCCCTTCCTTTCTTCCGGGGGGGGGGTACACCGCGTTGCCATGTGGCTGCAGCCCCCACCGCATGCGCGAGGCCAAAGGGGGCCTGGGAGTGGCGATTTCCCCCTGCAGTTTAGGGCTAATTACTCTTCTTTGTGCCAGAATGCTTCCCCCGAGGAGAATACCTGTCCCCTGCTCTTGTTTCCGCCCCGCTTCACTGGAGGCTGCTGCGTGTTTGCATCCAGAGGTGCGTGTCTCGAGTAGATACCAGCTGGTGGTTAGAGGCATCCAGCGCTCCTGGGCTGGGGGAGGAAGGGGGGTCTCCGCAGAAGTTTCCTGGCGCTCGAGGCCTTCCGGTTATGACGTGCTCGAAGAAAGGGTGACCGGGGGAGGTGGGAGGCCGGGAGGGGCTGAGCCACATCCTCCGCGAGGGGCGCGGCGGGGCCGGCGCGGCATCTGGACCAGCGCCGGCGGGGAGGCAGGCAGCAGGGGGGAGCCCGCCCGCCCCCCGTGCGGGGCGGGGGCTGCTGGGGGCGGCGGAGGGCCCGGCCTGCGACCCCGGCGTCGGGGCTGTGCTTCTGGGCACGGGGAGCCGCCGGCATGGGGAGCAAGGGGCCGGGCCTGGGTGCTGCAGGGCGCCCGAGCTTGCCCCGGCCCCGGCCCCGGCTGCAGCCGGGCCTCTTCCACACGTAACGAGCACTGACCCCGGTATCGGAAGCCGAATGCCCCCGCGGCTGGGGAGCATGGGCAGGGGCGTGCCCTTGCACTCGTGCCTTGCAGGCTGGCCAGTGGGCCTTCGTCTGACCCGGCAGGGCTCTCCTGCTCTTGCACGCCCCGCAGGAGTGGTGTGCGGGCGGGGGGCTGAGATCAAGCCAGAGAAGGGCAGACTGCAAGCCAGCTGCTGAGAACTGCCTTGTAATCTCCTGTCTGGCAACTCGGGCAGAAACATTCGGCTAAAATTAAAGAATTGTGATCCCAGCTTTTCTTTCCACGCACAACGCCACTCCTGGCTACTCCAGGCTCACTCTATTTCAGCCCTGTAATATTTAGGGCCAGGGAGGGGAAAAGCCATTTTGTGGCTGCCAGTGTTGAGCAAGAGGGAGTCAGAAATCCTGCAGATCTACTGCAAATCACCCGGAGAGCTGGCATTACTGCCCGGTCCTGCTGCATATTTTTTGAAGTAGGTGAGCCATTTCTGCAAAGGCGCCAGGCAGCTGGAAGGACGAGCAACCCAGTTAGATAACATGGAAATAGTAAGACCTCTGCAATTTAAAAAAGCAAAACGAAGGCCCTGTTAAAAACATCCAGATGCGGGATGCTTGTATGTGGATCATTAAGGACTGGATGGCGACATTTTCTTGTTTTTTAAAAGATTAACTGTTACACAGCTATGTTGCTGCTGCTGCTGTTTTGCCCTGTGATACATCTTTCGGGAAAGCCCAGTAAATAGACTGATGCCGATGGGGGTATATGAAAATGTAACACTGGAGCCCAGTTGAGGAGTGGGCAAGTGGGAGCAACAGGAGCCTCCCCAGAAAATCCTCTCGCCTCGGAGCCGCAGCCAGCGGGACGGCCTTGCCTCCTGGCAGCCACTTCTCCTTGCTCGTGACTATCGGTGAGGCTCAGGAGCCAGCTCTGCACTGAACGGCGTCGGGGCAGCCGGCACATGCAGGCCAGGAATCCCCGGCTGCTGAAGTAGCCACACGTGGCGAACCCTGAGGATGTGGCCCTGATGTGGCGCTGCTTGGGTCATGGGTGCAGCCGGTGGGTTTCTGCACAGACCTGGTTGTGCACAAGTCCAAATGCGGAATGTCCATCCACGCTTGATGTTCTGTGTTTGTGGGGGGGGCACAGATTGGAGGACTGCCCCAGTTTGGACATGTGCCCAAAGTGCATGCATGCCAGTCGAGATTGTCCATGGCCTCTGCTTTGGGCATTCCCTGGTGCAAGTCAGAGGCCTGTGGGGCGACGCCGTTAGGACAGAACTGGGGCTGGGGGCTCTCGATTGCGCTGGCCCAGCGGGGGACGGGAGAGCAGGGGTGTTTCGATAGCCCTGACTTGCCTGCATCTTGTGCCATGTGCGCAGGAGGCAGCTGGTCCTCCAGAATGAGGGCAAGAACCGTTGTCCCTCCCATGATGGAAACCGGGCACGGCCCACCTGGGGGTTGTGAGCCCTGAGAAGGAGCTGGTAACAGAGCCAGGATCCCCGAAGCTTTGCCGTCTCGCTTGCAGCCTGCATGGCCTTGTTTGACCCCATGGCCTCAAGCCCGGTGCCACCAACTCTGATTCCCACCCCCAGGTTTTGCCTAAAGATGCCAAGTTTTGTTGCAAAGCACAACTGATTTGGGTCAAGAGCAAGTGAAGCCTGAGCCCATGGGCTTTGTTTGCTGATTCCCATAATTTAGGGAGACTGGCTGCCCCGTCTGTGGAACCTCAGGCCTTGTTGCAAGACCGCTTGGCCTCTGCCTGGTCGCCCTGGCAGAGCGGCTGATGGCACTGCCTGGACCGGTGGCTCCGCATGTGTGGATCTCTGCCAGCACCAGGAATGGCTCTGGAGGCTTCATGCGGAGTTCAGGACAAGGCTCGTGGGGGGGCACTATTCCGCCCCAGCCCCAGACTGGACTGTCTCTCTCTTACAATGTGAAACAAAGCGAGTACCTGAAGGGGTGACATTGGAGGGAATGTTCAGCAGTGTGTAGGCGTGTGGGGAGGGGAAGGCGAAGGGGATGTGCTAAGAGGTGCAGAAGAGATGCGCTGCCACGGGAGGGGCGGGTTCTGCTATCCCTGTGCATTGCAGGTTTTCCTTGCGGCGATGCATCCAAAGCGCCCTGCAGCGGGTTTATTTATCTATTGCATCTGTACCGTGCCTTTTCCTTTCAAGACAGCTCACATAACTCTCCTCAGTCATATGCTCAAACAACAGCCCTGTGAGGTAGGATGGGTTGATAGTTGGTGACTGGCCCAAAGCCACCCAGCAAGTTCCGTGTCTGAGCGGGGACTGGAACCTGGGTCACCTGCGTGGCAGCCCTGTACAGGTAACCATGACACCCAAGGCCTCTATTTCAGCGTCTGTTCATGGTGGCCCGGCTGGTGCCCCTAACGGGAAGCCCCCAGACAGGATGCGGGGGGGGCAGCACCCTCCTCCATGTTCCCCAGCAACTGGTAAGTGGAGGGAGACTGCCTCTGGTTCTGGAGGTAGCACTGAGTCATCAGGACTGGTCGCCCAGGTAGCCATCTCTTCCGTGGATTACCCCATCCCCTCTTGCTTGCTTCCATCCCAGTCGGTGGCCATTAACACTTCTTTGCCTAAGTTTTAAGGATGTGCTAAGCTGTGATTTTTTTTTTAAACCCCTTTCCCATGTTTTAGCTCAAAAGAGGCTAGTCTGCCCCTGCAGATATTTCTGTCTACGAGTAAATTAACTGCAGCCCCTGTCCCTATTTTGTGCGACTTTGAGATTTATCTTACCTGTCCAAGTTATCTTAAACCATGGTGGCTGGCTGACTGATTTTCTATCCTGCCCAACAGCTGAAGCTTTCTGGGAAGTTTGCAAAATCAAAGAACATAAAATCTGTATATTTTACTATTGATTTGCTTGAATTGGCTCGTATTGTGCACATCTCCCTGAGAGCTTCCGCTGTTCGACGACCAGCAAACCGAATAAATAAAATAATGCGGGAGCAAATGGGCCCGTTAGAGGGCACAGGGCAAGGAAGTCCTTGGTTCCGCCTGTCCGGAATCTTCCACCGGATGATCCCGGGTTCTGCTAGTAGGGGAGAGGGAGAAAGAGGCCACTCGGACACATCTCCCCTTCCTCGTCCTTTCTTCCAGGCTAAACAGTCTCAGCTGCTGTAAGCAGCCCTTCCTCTCAGGGGAGTTGTTCCAACCCCTTGATAAAGTGAATCGGGAATCTCGGCTTGGTTGAGGGTTGGTGGGGACCCTTTCGGACTCCGGGGGAGCGGGGGTGTCAAAGGGAACTGATGCCAGATCAGCAGAGCCTCAGATTTATTTAAAATGTTTCCTACCTACTGGTTCAAAAGGGATGATTTTATTTATCTGCATCCCGCCTCTTTGCAGTGGAGGAACTCCAGGCAGCCACACGTGGCTCTCGGATGGAGTTTCCCGCGAGCAGAGGCCAAACCCGGTGTGTGCAGCTGCAGCCTGCGGGGTCCCTCCTTATCCTGGGATGCGCCTTGCCGCTGCGTTACAGAAGAGGAAACGGGCTTGTCCTGAGCTGGACCCTTGGCACATCCAGCCCAGTGCTCCCAACTCTGGCTGGCAGCAGTGGATTTAGCCCGGGAGCCTCTGCCGGCTGTGCTGTGCCGTGCCCCAGGCCTGCAGTTCTTCGCTCCCTGGGCTGACGCTGTTGCCAGGGCAGAGTTGGGCGACCTCTCGCGCTCCAGGTGCTCGGCAGTGTTGCAGCCCTCCACAGGCCAATGGCATGATTGTGCCTCTCCGGGGGCGTGGGGTGGTGGGCCCAGTGCCTCTAGAGGTCTGCAAGCGGCCCAGCGGAGTCAGAGTGGAAGGGAACTGGTTGACTTGGGAAACCAGTTTCTACCGAACCAAATTGCTTCCCTGTGTAAACAGCAATGACACAGAATTTGGTTTCGTTTTCCCAGCACTACGCCTTCCAGATACTGGTTTTGCTACTGAGACATCCTGAACGTTGCCAGGATTTCAATGTCTTCATTGATGCTGGAACTTGGCAAAGAGCTGAACATGATAGGCAAGAGCTGAGTGTTAAGAAGTCGAATAAGAGGGTCCTTCTTAGAAGCCACAGAAAAGTTTTATGATGCATTTGGAAAATTCCAGTAGCAAGAAAGATTGATTGTAAGCGGCACGTGTGCAAGCGGTTAAAAGCGTGCGCCTGTTACACCTCCTACGGAATCAAGCGGGGCGTTTGTAATTGTCTGAATTGTGCTGAGGGTCCTTTGCAGGAAGAGGGCCTTGCCTGGTGCCCAGAAGGCCTGAACTGGCGGCCTTCCCCGCTGCAGGGGCTTCTCCTGAAAGGCCTGCAGGGAAAGTCTGGGGAGAGGGGAAACGAGCTGGATGAAGCGATCTGTGCTCCCAGACACTTTCTGATAAGCAGTTCTTGTTCCCCGCAGCAAGTCCCGTTCACAGCCAGCTTCCTCCAGCCATTTTTGGCAGGAAGGTGAGATAAGCAGCAGAACACATTTTTGAAAATGGAGACCCAGGGATGATGGCTGGGGGGCAGCGGGCTTGGGGAGGCTGCCGCAGGCCAAGCTTTCCCTTGGCTGCAGGAGTGCGGTGCGCCTTTGAGCGCGGAGGGGCCTGTGCAGAGTGGAGGGGAGCCCCGGGCTGGACTCGGACAGGGGGCTCCTGCTGCCGGCCGGCCGGCCGTGCTCCCGTGGGCCACCTCTGCTCTGCTCTGCTCTGCTTCGGCAGGGGAGTGGAGCACGCAGACCCGGAGCCTGGCCTGCAAGGGCCGCGCCCCGTGCCGAATCTCCGTACGTGCATGCTTCCCTTTCCACCCCTTGAGCAAAGGTTTCCGCCGCTCCCCAGCGCTGGCCATTTGGGGGCCCTGCGTGCATTGCCAGAGCATTGAGTCCTGCTGCTGAGTGCCGCGCTTTTCGTGAGCTCTGAGGCCGCCTGGCCGCTTGGTAGACTCGGCCCCCCCAAGGCGCCCTCCCCAGCAATGGCCGGCCCAGCTCGCTTGCGCCTGCTCCGGAGCAAGCGCCCAAGGACAAGCCCAGCGCAGCATCCGCCCCGTCTTCCGTCCGCAGGGCCGCCGCAGCAAGCCCAGCCGCATGTGGGGTCGCCCCACGGCTCCCGGCATCCCTGGTCAGAGTGGCAGGCGGCTCAGGAGGGACCAAGCGAGGGGTTCGCCTGAGGGAGGAGAGCGGCTGGGAGTGGTCGGAGGCCGGATGGCCGGCACAGGCGCCTTCCCCAAAGGCAAGCCAGCAGTGAGCACTGACTTTCAGGACCCCACAGTCTCGCGGAGTGAGAAGGACGCGCTGAGGTGCGTCCGCCATCGCTGGTCAGGAGCAGCGGGGTCCCCTTTCTGGAGCTGGGTGGCGTGTTGGGGAAGCGGGCGGCACGTTCTTTTCCCGCAGAGCGTCACGTGCCCGTTGATGCCTTTCTTCCCGCGTGATTCATTCTCGGGGCCGGCGGAGCCCCAGTGCGGTGGCGCTGTCGGCACCTGTTCTTCGTGGCGGACGAAGCGGCCAGGACGATGCTGGGTGGAAAGCGCAAGTGCCCACACACCACGAGGTGGGGCGGCATCAAGTGCCAGCATGCAAGAGTGAAAGCCGTCCCGCCCAGCCTGCTCCGGGGCGCTTCCCCATCTCCTCGCGGCAGCGCCTGCGCCGGCACCGGCACGTGTCTGCTGGGGCGGCCTGCATTGTGTGCAATGGGCTGCCTTCCGAACGCCGCTTCCCCCCGGCCAGCCCCTCGCTTCTTGCAGCCACTCCCGCCGAGAGGTGGCGCTGGGAGTTGTAGTCGGATGTACCAGATGCTGCCACAGTGGGGAAGCCTGCCTGGGTAAGTGTGCATAGGAGTGAAACCTCCATAAACGAGGCTCGAAGGAGCCCTTTCCCAGAAATATGGGTGCCCGTGTTTTCCTGGATCCTTTTGACTGACCGGCTTTTCCCGATGGTGGTGACCATGAAGAAGGGGAATTGAGGTGGATGGCGCTGGCCCGTGGAGGTCAGGGGAGGGTCAAACGGGAAGAAGTAGGTTCTCTCGTGGCACGACCCACTGAGCGTGAAGTCGGACACACATCCAGCAGGGACGTCTCTCCTGGTTAGCTGACATTTGCAGCTGGAATGCTTTATGAACCTTGGTTGACCCAGTAGCACAGATCCCAAGCGCTGGGCCTCTCGGGATGCCAGGAAGGTCAGAACCCCCCCGCGGTCGCTGCCCAGATGGCTGGCTGCAGGTTGCTGGGAGCAGCTGCACCTGGCCTTGTCTGAATGTGCATGGGGGTGCGTCTTTCACAGTGGGGCCAGGTGAACTTAACCTGCAGAGAACAGGCAGGCCTGCCCTCGCCAAACTCCGCCTTGACCCAGCCAGCCCTGCTCTTGTGCGGCCGAGGGGAACTGCCAGATGACTTTCCAGGGAAGTGTCACTCAAGGTGATCCCAACCTGGAGGAGGTGAGACAGGCCAGATAATTGCAGCTGAAGCGGAAGCAGGAGGCGCTCCAAGTAGGGGAAGGCTGCCCTGGAGGCCGTTGGCCTTGATGGCTTCATCTTGCCCCCAGCATCGGGGTGCCTCCCGATGCGAGTGGGAGGGTGCTGCTGCGCCCCGGCCCTCGTGGGCTTCCCACCTGGGGCACTGAGCTGCCCCTGTGAGCGACTGGAGGCTGGACGCCACAGGCCTGGGTCTGACCCAGCAGGTCTTAGGTTCTGCATCTTAGGATGCAGAAGCTGCTCCTCAGCAGGAGCTGTCGGGACGCGGTCAGCCCCGCAGCAGCGAGTCCCACAGAGGCGTGTGGGCCACCCCTTCATGCCGCGCTTTCGCAAATGCTTTTGGAGACCTGGCGTGTCTGTCTGAATGCAGGCCCTGGTGTTTGCTCAGCCGGGTCTCGAGGGGTCTTTGTGCCTGCAGGACCGCATCACACCTGCGCTGGCTGAGCCGGGCGTTGCCAGCAGGTTCAGGGCCACGGGTGGAGCCACGTGAGGCCTCGGGAGGGGAGGAAGCACAGCCGATGGCTTCTTCTTGTCAGCCTGAGCAATGAGCGGCCCTTTCAGGCCCGTGAGCAGCCGAGCGGAGTCCAGCAAGCCCAGGCAGCTCCCCCGGACGGTCCCTGGAGCAGATCCGTGTGAGTTCGGCAAGCAGCCGGGAGGTCTGCTCCGTCCAGCCGCACGGGGCTTCCCTGCCTTCCTTCGTCCCTCCTTTTGTTCTGGAGAGGGCGAGCCGAACACGTGCCTCGTGAGGACACATCCCAGCATTTTTGAGCGCGGAATCGGGGCCCTGTGTATTGGGGTTGGGAGCGTCCCGCACCAAAACGCTGCACAGAGGAAGGGGGGGGGATGCCACAGCTCTTCTCAAAGTGCCCGGGGGGCTTTGGGGGGCTCTTGAATGAGGCGGGAGAAGGGAGGACCTGCTGGCCCCGACCCATCAGCTCTGCTCCCTGCAGCCATGGCTTGTTGGGGATCCTTGCGGCCCTCGCACCACCCGATCCAGGCCCCGGCGGAGCCAAACACCTGCCCCCCACCCAGCGCCTCACAGGCTCGCCGCTGCCCCACACGAGGGCTTCGTCTCCATCTGCAGCGACCAGCTTTCCCAGCCCGTGTGCCACGAGTCACAGCAGGTGGAGGGAGGGGCGCCATGGCCTGGCCCGCAGCCTGGCCCTGCTTCTCCCGCTGTCGCGACAGGCCTGCCGCCAAATCCCCCTGCCCCCCACGGTCAGGACCCCTGGGTTCCCGCGGGTGGCCAGACTGCCCTCCGGGGACCTCAGCATTTCCGCAGAGAGCTGCTTATCACACAATGATAAACCTGGAGCTGCCCACTGGGCAGCCAGATCAGTGGTGGCCCATCTTATCCGGGGGGGGGGGCTGCTCTGCACCCCCCGCCCAAGCCTGCCTGCCTTCTTCTCGGGACTATTCAGCGCATTTCACAGCAAACCCAACCTCCAAGAACACACATTTTGGTCCTGCAGCAAAATGTTGCAGCACCAAGTGCCCGGCTCCCAGAGGCGCCGTTCCAGTCTCCATCCTCGCTTCGCTGAGGCCTCGCCTCGCGCCAGGAGGCCAAACGCAGCCCTGGGGCTCCCCGGGCCCCCCTCCCCAGGGCCCCTTGGCTTGGCTGATTCTTTCCCTGCGGTCGCGTCGATGCGCCTGTCCGGAGGCATCCGCTGCGGGCCCCGAGAAGCATTCAGAGAGTCCGCTGGCGGCTTCAGCCTTCGGCCTCATCGCGTTGGGCTTCAGCGCTGCTCCCTTTGCCCTCCCTCTGCTGGAGCGCGGCTTCCCGGAGCTGCTCTGGATTCGAATCCGGAATGGATTCAGAATGGGGCAGAAGGGCTCAGCCAGCCAGGGTTGAGTGCCCGGAGGAGACCCACGCTCAAGGCCTCAGGCCAGCTGTTGCCCGCTTGGTCCCCTCCAGATGGGTTGGATCCCAACCGCCATTCTTTCCCAGCAGTGTGCTAGCTGGGAACGATGGGAGTTGGGATCCAAGTTATCACAAAGGCCTCAGGCTGCCAATGGCTGCACTCGGGGGGGCGGAGGAATAGCAGTTTGCTGTTTTAATGTCATTTTACTTTGATCATGAGCAATTAATATCTGGTCCTTCACAGCAGTATTTTTTGGGTAAGGACATCCACACCATAACACCCAAATGTAGCTTTCCATAATATACCCCAGTCTTAAGTCAGCAGAATCATGAGCAAGTATTTGTGGATTCGTGCCCATTTCATTCAAACAAGTTGTGGAGAGACTGGGTATCCCATAGTTTTTATGAGAAGAAGTTAATAATATGTGCACAGGGACAATTGCATGCAGTAACTCTCCAGACAGCGAGGCAGTCACAGGAGGTGCTTGGATGATAAGGAGCCGAGCCCGGAAAACGCAGGCAGCTCCCCAGGCGGGGCTTCTTGCCTCCGCACAGAGTTAAATGGCGGAACTCACTTCCTTGAGACGTAAAGCCAAAGGGGCCTGGACAGGTTCATGGAGGGGGAGGCTGTGCCTGGCTTCTAGTCCTCGTGGCTCTTGTGCGTCCCCCGGTGTCAGAGGCAGGCTGCCCAGGGATGCCAGTTGCTCTGGGGAACAGGGGTGGGGGTGTGCTGGAGCACTTGGGTCCTGCTTGTGGGATCCCGGGGGCAGCTGGTTGGCGCTGGGACTGATCCAGTGGGGCCCTGCTTATAGTCTTCAATGAAGTACGGACGTCTGGCACGCTGTCCTAGGCATCCCTACTCAAAAGAAGTCCCATTAAGTTGCATCAGACTTACTCCAAGGTAAATTGTGCATGAGATGGCGGCCGCAGTGGAGCATGACGGACAAAAGTAGAACCTGGGATGTCATTCATTTTATTAATTCCATTTCTGCCTCTGCCTTTCCACCAAAACAGCGTGTGCAACGCAGTTCAAAGTAACAAGAACCGCAGATATTTCTCCTCCTCAGAGTTCCCTTTGGATGAGAAAGGCATCCGTTTTTTTAAAAATGGCGTTCCATTTCAGGCTGGAAAGGGCTTTCAGCCGGCATGATCCTTAAACCAGAAGATCTCGTGCTTCTTACATGGTTGCTGGTTCCTACGATGCACCCCATAGTGGCGACGTTTGAGTATAAAGGGGTGTATCTGATTGTAGTCCTACTTCGAGTAGACACATCAAGATGAATGGGGCTTTGGTTAAGCTAACATTGGCTGCAGCCCAGCTCAGGGCTGCCTTCCAGTGAAAATGGACCATGCCCTTTCATTGTGTGGCTTCTGCTTTCTGGGTCATAGTTAAAAAAAGCGAGCAAGCACAGAACAATGGAGGGCTTTCTCAATACACAGAAAGGTGCAAATTGATGTTCGGTTTTTTGATGTAGGCTGAAGAGTGCGTTTCCTGAAAACCCATCCTGACATTGAAGATGAAAGAGGAAAAGCATGACAGTCAGGAGACAGAAAGTGACAGCGAGCCGGCATTGCTCAATGGGAGCTGCAGCGACGAGGCCGAGGACGGCACTGACCCCACGCCGGAAGCCAAGGGGAAGCGGAAGAGAGCAGGTATCTCTGCGGGGAGAGCGGCCTCTGCTTCTCGCAGCTCTTGGACTCCACCGGTGTAGGGGGAGCCCCCAACTTTCCCCACACCTTCCGGGGTCAGAGGGTGTTTTCCACACAACCGTCGTACTCGGGTCTGGCCAAAGTGTTTGGGCCTTGGGGCAGAAATCCTCAGCGCTCCCCACACAGCTGTAGCCGCAACACGAGAACCATCAGAAATCGCCGTTAATGTTGCTTCCTTTTGTGGACACCCTTTGCTTCCTGAGGTGGCCACTTCCTTTGGGGATGGTCCCTGGCAGGAGAGGACTGCTCAGGTGCAGAAGGGCCCGGATAGTCCACAGCAGCAGCCGGCAAGGCAGGGAATTTCTGCTGGAAGCCCTGGCGAGTGGCTGCTGCCAGTCCTGGCCAGGAGAGACTGATGGCGGGGCCCAGGCTGAGGACAGGCCCAGGCTCAGGTGGCGCTCGGCGGAAGGATCCGGGCTCCTCCGGCAGTGGTTTCGGGAGGAGCAGCAGCGAGAGAGGGCAGTTCCGCTGCCTGGCCATCCAAGGGCCCTTGGCTGGCAGCTCCTGGTGGCCCGCGGCAGGGCCAGTTCTTGGCTCGCTGGGGCACCTCCCTGGCTGTGGGCTTCTTACTCGGGGAGGCAACTGGTACTGCGGCGAGCTGGTGGGCGCTGGCTGCATGGCCGGATCAGCCATGGAGGGGCGGGAGAGGAGCTTGGGGGACCCCCAGGTCCAGACTCGCCTGCATGCAGAGAGCGCGACTGCAGGCCATGTGGGCAGCCCCACAGAATCTTTGTTCCACACCGAGGGCAGCTAGAGGAGCTGCAGCCGCACCAAATGCCAGTTGGGTATGGCTGGGTTGTGGGCTGGGGGGCTCGGAGCCTTCGGGGGCCCGGTGCATCTGGAGGTGGTCCCTCAGCCCGCCAGGGTGGGGGCAGAATCCCAGCCTGGGGCTGCCCGGAGGTGCCGGGAGAGCGTGGAAGCTGTAATCCCGCCCGGCCAGCGGGCTGCATGGGGCAGGGGAAATCGGGGCGGGCTGGAGACACGTCAGCCTGCAGCATCGCTCTGAGGTGGCTTGGACAGAGAGGGGTGCTCTCCGCTTGAGCTGCAAAACGCCCGGCACCTGGGTCCTGCCAAGCCTGATCTTGCAGGAGAGAACGGGGGAGACACGCGCCTTCCCCTTCCCTGCGCCGACCCAAGAAAATACTTTCCTTTGCGCAGAAACGGGCGACTCGGCCAAACTGCCCCACAAGGTGAAGGAGGAGAGCAAGGGGGGTGCAGTGGAGGAGCCCCCCAAGGACGCCCAGGAGGTAAGCCTGTGCCAGGCATGCTGCGCGGGCCTCGGCCTCTCCCACCCCAGCGGCGCATGCGCTGACTCTGCGGTTGCAGCCACGAGAGGCCAGCAGTGGGGGCGGGCTTGCGCCGGCTGGCCCCTCGGAAAGAGGATGCTGGGCAGGCAGCCTTGCCCGACCCCGGGGAGCGCCTCCTCGGCCTCGCCGCTGCCCTGCACCCTGTTTCCGTGACATCTCCTCTGAGTGGGCCTCTTCCTTCCTTGCGTGCCCTTCCCCCGAATACGTTAGACGGTCTTGGCCAGTTTTTAGAGGACGCACCACCAATGCCCCATCTTCTCCTGGCTGCAGCCATCAAGCAGCCCCTACCTCTGCCCCCCAGAATGCCCACTGAACCCAGTCTCTGGGGTTGCCTTGCGCTGTCCCCATGCCGGTTGTGGGGCGGGGAGCACGAGTCCCGAGCTCTGCCGGCAGCCTACTGTTTCTGGCCCCGGGGCTTGGCATCCGAAAAATCCTTTGGCCCCCTGGACACCATCCTTCCAGTGCATGGGGTTTTTCTCCGTTTTAGGGGGCCCGTGTTGGAACGTCAGGCCCTGCATCCGGCCAGGTGCGGCTCAGAGCTCCCTGCGGAGCCTGTTCCGGGGCTGAAGGCGGCAGAGACGTTTCTCTCCTGCCCTGCCCCGTCCCCAGTGCTGTGCAGCGGGGCTGTTCCGAGCGGATCGGGGCCGGCTTCAGCGCGACCAGAGCCTTCGGCGTCCTGCTGTGGCGACTTTGCTCAGCCCTTGAGGGAAAAGCCGCTCGGATTTGTCGGGCACTGGCCTCCGCATGGAGCGCAGAGGTGTCCGTGCACCGTTTGGTCCTGTTCAGCTGGATGAGCCTCTGTTATTGAAGCCTGAGATGGGGACCAGATGCTTGGAGATGTTTGCTTGACCTTTGTCCCCTCTCTCTAAAGGGGGGACCCGGCCCTGACTCCTTTATTTATTTATTTAGACCATTTTTATGCCGCCCCGTTTGCAAAAAGCCTCAGGGCGGCTTACAGCCTTGATAAACAAACATAAATAAACAGACTTAAGGTTGACTTAGGGTTGTTGACCCCCTTCCAAACAGACCCCCTCCCTTTAAAAACAAGAACATTTGGCTAGCCACTGAAAAATGGAGTAGAGAGAATTGCTGCCCAGGGGCCCCTGGAGCTGGGGCTGCGGGGGCCTCCCATCTTCTCCTCCCCGGCTGCTTCCCTTGCAGCCGAACAAAAACCTTGCTCTGGTGTAAGTGTGGATGGATGGGGACCGCGGCACCCCAGAAGGGGCGATGCGGTTTCGCCCCCGTTTTCGTGCCAAAATTCCACTTCCCCCAAGTGTGGGAAATGTCAGCCAAAAGAAGAAAAAGGAAAAAGTTCTACGGCGGCAGAATTGGCCCTCCTTCCCGGGGCACTGTGGTCCCGATCCAAATCGGGGCCACACAGGCCGAGAGCAAAGTAAAGGAAGGTTGTTCCTGTGCAAGTTTGTGCAGCCCAATTTGGATGCGGACCGTGGTGATCTGGAGGGGGGGTGGAAGATGCTTTCTGTTCCTGCCCCCACTTCCATGCTGAAATTCATCCCTGTGGAATTTCTGGGTAAGTCTTCCTGGTCGGGAGAAGTTATAACGGCCCCTTCCGGATCACCATGGTCCCGATCCAAGCTGGGGCTGTGAGCACTCCCGTGCGTGCCAAGAAAGCCGCCCCCTCCGTGATCTGCCCGAGCCGCTGCGCCTCTTGCCCCTGCATCACGGGGTGGGCCCGGAAATGGAGCCTGTGCTCCTGGTGGGGCGGGCCACGGCTCCCCCGGCCCTCCGTGGCCCCCGCGCTGGCCCGGCTCCTGCTCTTTCCCTGATGGAGCGAGAGGCCCGCTGAGTTGGGCAACGGGCTGCTTCCGTCCTTCTCGACCAGGTGCGGATGCGTGGAGCTGCTGGCTGGGAGAGCAGCTTGCGGCAGAAGCCCCCTCCCCGCATCGTCTTCCAGGCCGGGCCTGCCTTGCAAGAGAAGAAGCCGAAAGAGGACGTGGAGAGCGTGGAGGGCTTCAAGGAGCGGCACAAGATCAGGGTAGGGCTGCGGCTGAAAGTGGGCTGGCCAGTCAAGGCTGCTGCCTGACGGCGCATTCTTCTAGTCCTCATGGTGTGTGTTCAGGTGCGGATGGGCGGGGAGCTGGGATGGGCATATTGGGCAGCGTCCAGTCCCGGTTTCTGGACTCTGGTATGCATGGGACGTCCCCGTTGCTGTCGGGACCAGCGGCTTCTCTTCCTCCATGGTTGACTTTCTAGTCTCCTGCGGAAATTCAGCCCCTTCTTTCCCTCCCCAGTATTCCAAGAGGCTCGCTGCAAGTGTCCAAATCGACTTCTCGGAGGGGAATTCCGTGGACGCCAGCCAGAGCAGGAGCAGCGCTGGCGTCCCGAACGGATGCCACTCCAGCCGGGTGCTGAGCAGGGCTGAAGAATACCAGGTAGGGGGTCTGGGGGGGTCTCCTAGCCAGGCAGGCCGGTGCAGCTCTGGTGCAGAAGCTCAGCACGGCTGTGAGTCAGAGGCCTCAGGGGTGGGTTTGGCAGCGCTGGGGAGCCAGGCACGGGTGTGACCAGATCCCGCAAGTGCTGAGTTGCAGAGCAGTAAACATGGATCATCCGCAGCTGGAACACGAGCAAACAAATCCACTCTTTCGCTGCCGCAATTTCCTTTGAGACTCCTGGTGACCGCAAGGCATGGGGTGGAGAGGACGACAGGGATCTTTGTTGCAATGGGGTGGCCTATAAATGTTTTAATAAATAATAAATAAATAAAGGGCCCCCCCCCCCCGCTCGCCTCGGGTCATGGCTTGGGCGCGACCTGCAGCAGACGGGCTCCGCTCCGCGGTTTTGTGCGTTTAAGCGCCTTTCATCCCAGGCATTTAGCGCAACGCTGCCTGGGCGCTGAACCCATCCACCAATTAAGCAGGCGGCTCTAATTAAGCCAACGAGCGGGCTGAAATTCGGCAGTCCGATCAACCTCATGACGGCACCGAGGCGGACCAAGGCAGACGTTTCCTGGTCGCGTGATTTCAGTGGGGTTGCGCTAGAGTCGGCCGGCCATGTGGCCCCCCGAGCCTCGCAGCCCCCAGCCTCCAGGCCTGCCCGCTCTGCCGACCCACACGGGTTTCTGTTGGAGCAGCCAAAGAGCCTTGAAGCTGGGGCACACCTGAGGGACGGAGCCATCATCCTAGCCCATCATCCTGATCCTGAGGCATGGCCAGGTGGACGTGCCCGTGGGAAGTCTGGAGGCGGCCTGGGGCCCACCATTGTCCTCCGTTGCCAGTCTCTGGGGTCCGCTGCCCAGAGGCTGACTGTGTCTGAGGCGGGGGGTCAGTGCTGGCTGCATCCGGCCGCCAGGACGGGCTGACGGGGCCCTCGCTGCCACAGGGCATTTGCCAGAGGCGTGGAGACCCGGCTGTGCGTCCGGAGCCGCTCTGCCAAGACCGCTAGCCCGGGGGAGGGCATGCTGTGCCTCTCTTTCTCCCGCCTGCCTCGCACTCTGTTCCTGCTTGCTTGTTTATTTTATTTATTTATTAAAACATTTATATGCAGTCCCATCGCAACAAAGCCTCGGGGCGGATTGCAACATATAAAATACAATAATGCATTTAAAACCTTTCTATCTATTTCCCCCCCCCCCCCCGGTGCATCTCGGCAAACCTAAAATATAGTCCAAATTAGATATACAAAATCATAAACAATAAACCGCAACATATAAATAAATAAACATAATTAAACTATAAATAAATCAACCATTAACTAAACAATACATAAATACATAACAATAGACTATAAACCAAATAGACAAATTAACAATTAAAATACAATTTGAATAAAAAGGTCTTCGCCTGGCGCCGAAAAACAAATAACAACGGCGCCAGGCGGACCTCTCTGGGGAGCGCATTCCATAATTGGGGCGCCACCGCAGAGAAGGCCCTCCTCCGGGTGCTCACCCTCCTGATCTCCTTCACTGAGGGTTCCCGGAGAAGGGCCGATGTTGCAGATCTCAGAGGGCGGGAGGGCATTTAAGGGCGTAAGCGGTCCATTAGGTATCCAGCTATCCATTAGGTATTGTTCACCTTTTCCCGTTTGACTTGTAGGATGGAAAGGATTTCAGGACCGGGGAGCTGGTGTGGGGGAAGATCAAAGGCTTTGCGTGGTGGCCTGCCATCGTCGTCTCCTGGAGGGCCACGTCCAACCGCCAGGCGGCCCCCGGGATGCGCTGGGTCAAGTGGTTTGGCGACGGAAAGTTTTCCGAGGTGAGGAGTGTGGACGGGGAGGTCGTGGGCGGCCGGCCCAGCCAGTGGAATGGGCATCTCAGACGAGGTCCTGCGGCCACCCGCCCTTGGCCAACGCACCTGCGTGCGGTGCCTGCTGGGAGGAGGAGGAGGAGGAGAGAGACGCTCGCAGGACCCTCTCTGCCTGTGCACAACGCGGACACGGGCGGATGTGTGGCCAGTGAGGGCTGCATCCTGCCGGCGAGGCCTCCGCCACGTGTAGGGATGGGTGTGGGAGAGGCGGTGCAGGCAAGCTGAAGTCCCCCAGCTGCTGGGCAGGTGGGCACGTGAGATCAGGCCTGCAGGACACCAGGCTGGGCATCGGGCTGAGGCCCCGGGGCAGGCGGGGGAGCAGTTCAGCTCTTCCGCCCCGGCAGGGGACACTGCAGGCCGGGGCAGGTTGGCAAGGCCCGGCGGGCCTGCGGGAGGGGCTGGCACCATTCACACCAGTCCTGAAGCGGGAACGGTGCCGTGCCATGGCAGAGTGCCCCGGAGCCTCGGGCTGCCGGGTGCCCCAGTCGGAGTCGTCCCCGAAACCTCCGCCGTCATCGTCGTTGCTGTCTAACGTTGCACGCATCTCTTGCCGCTTTTCCTTACGCGATGGAAAGTCCCTGTTTTTCCTTACGCACATTTTATCCTCACGACGACGACTTTGTGAGGAAGGCAAGACTGAGAGCGAGTGCTGGCCCACAGCCAGCCCCGAGAGGGGAACAGAACCCGCACCCCCTGGACCCCAGCCCGACACCCTCCCCACCCGCCGGCTCATTCTGTGCCCGCCCTTTGAGGGCCAGAGGCACATGAACCGGGCGAGGAGCTCCTCTGAGGGCAGCCGAGGTTCGCACCCGGGTCTTCCCGGCCTTAGTCCGCCGCTACGCATTCCTCGATCGCAGAGGCGACGGCCGCAAACCTCCGTGCAGCATCCCGCATGCGCGGCGTGTTGCTGTCACTCTCGGTGGCGGTGGGGAGTGGGAGGCAGCACCTGCCATGCTCTCCCCGGGGCCCGGCCGTGGCGGCTTAACTTCTCCTGCTCCCGTCACTCCTGTCCGTTGTGAGTTTTGCTGGGGACACGCTCCGCAAGCACGCACTCCCACCTGCCGCTTGCCGATGTCCTCGCTTCCTGGCGCGGAGCCCTCCCCGAAAACTAAGCCACGGCTCTCCAACTGCAGGTCTCCGTGGACAAGCTGGTGGGACTGGTGGCGTTCCAGGCGTATTTCAGCTCCACCACCTTCAACAAGCTGGTCTCCTACCGGCAGGCCATCCTGCATGTGCTGGAGGTAAAAGGAGGGACCGATGGAGCGGGCGGGCTAGGGGCGCAGGGCCAGCGATGGGGACCCCCGTTCCTGCCAGTCTGCCGCTAACGTATTTCTTGCCGGCAAACGCAGAAGGCTCTGCTGGGCCCGGGACCATCTCAAGCCATGCTGGCACCCCGGCCCAGGCGAAGGTGCGCTCTCCTAGTGCGAGCACGGATCGTGCCCAAAAGCAGCAAACGGCCGCAGAGCCCGACCGCTCCCATGCCTTCGCCGGCCCTCTGCCCACAAAGCTTGTGAGCCGGCCGGTCCAGTGCACCGTTTCACACCGGGAAAATCGGCGTGGTGCAAACTGGCCCGCGGCTGCAGTGGCCCGGACTGGCCGGTGCAGCGTTACTGTGGGCCCAGCTTCCCCGAGCGCGCTTGCTGCTTCCTGCCGGGGCGTTTGGTGCCTGCGATCACGTGTCCCTCCGAGTGCCCGGCCGTCTGAGCCTGACACTGCCGAACTGGCGGGGATGCACGCGTCTGGGGAGCCTGTCCGGCATCGGTGCGGCCTCGTTGCAGGGACAGGCGGGCAGCTCGGCCCAGGGACCTACTTTGTGCTTGCCGGCCCTGGTCGGGAAGCCTCTCCGGATGTCCTTTTTCTCCCGTTACTTTAATGTCTAATCGGTTTTAATGTGTTTTATGCTGCACGTTGTGCTGCTTTTAATTTCGACTTGACTTGTTGTTTGCTGTAAACTGTCCTGAGACACTAGTATGGGGACGGTTTATAAAAGCTTTACATAAATTAAATGTTTGCGCTCCGTGGCGGCCGGGGAGCGTTCGCCAGCCCTCGCCGTGGGAGGCACTGCGCTCCGACGGTGCTGGGGCCGCTCGGTAAAGCCGCTTCCTCCCCGGCAGGTCGCAAGCACTCGAGCCGGCAAGACGTTCCCCAGCGCTCCGGGGGACTCCCTGGAGGACAAGCTGAAGCCCATGGTGGACTGGGCCGCCCATGGCTTCAAGCCCATGGGAGGCAAAGGGCTGAGGCCCCCCAAAGCCGCAGGTATGGCGCTCGCACGGGTGGCCTCGGGGGAAGCGCGTTTCCATCAGACCAGCCTGCCGGGGCCCCCATGGGGCGTGGGGCGCTGCCCGGCTCGGCTCGCCAGCTGCCCGGCTCATTTGCAGGCGCCCCGACTGGGGCGGTTCCCAGCACACGCTCTTGGCCTGCGGAATGGCTGTGTCGCGGGGGACCGGGGGGCTTGGAGGGCACCATGCATCCTGCAAGGGGGGCTGGAGACCGGCCCTCCGATAGCTGGGCTGGGGAAGGAGGGTCTGCCTCCTCAAAGCGAGGAGTCCCGAGGGCCAGGGGGGCGCTGGGGCTGGGGAGAGGCGTGGCTGGACCAGGGCGGGCGGAGCGGAAAGGGGGAGGCATGTGCCGGGGCCGAAGCAAGGCGGAGGGCCAGGCGTGTGAACCCAGCTCCCCGGCACGGGGGTCGGGCGAGTGCGGCGGGGGGGGCGCCCCAGCCCCCCTGCCGCAGCAGCCATGCTTGCCTTGCAGAGAGCAGCCCCCCCATCAAGGGCGATGCAGAGGAGCCCCCCCCCTGCGGAGCCCGCCACCCCCCCCGCCAAGCGGCTCAAGACCGTCGTCTGCAATGGCGGCAAGGAGCAGGCAGAGGTGAACCAAAGCAGAGGTAATGGGTGTCCGTGGGTGGGCGGGCGTGTGGCCTGCGGGGTCTGCGTGTCCCCCGGGACCAGGCAGGAAGGGCTGCCTGGGCACGGGCCTCTTCCAGGCCGCGGCGGCCTCCGGGCTGCAGGCCTCTCCACTCCGGCTCCGCCCCCTTCCAGCCAAACCAGTCAGTCCAGCCCAGCTCAGAGGCCCTCCCAGGACATGTTCCAGTCGTGTGCAGGGGGCCAAGTGCCAGTGGATTTGGGCCGCAGCCTTTACTGCGAGCGGCTGAGCTTGGGGAGTGGCGAGCTGAGGCTCCTCCTTCGAAGAGCTGCAGCCAGCTTCCCTTCCTTTCCTCAGAGAAAGTTTTCTTTACTGCTTGCAAAGCAAATCCCCCCCTGAAGGGGCCTCTGAGCATGCACAGAGTGGTTTCTTGAACCCAACCTGGCGACAACTGCCGGGGGTTCTCCGTGCAACCACGGCTGAAGGCAAGCCCGCCTCCTCCCCACCTTCTGCTCTTCCAGTTGGGCCTCCCCCCTCTGCTGGCACCTCACCACGGGGTTCAGTTCGGGGGGCAAGCTGCTCCCTGTCCCAGTGGCCCCCCCATGCCCAAGCCAGCCCCAGGCACAGTCCCGCAGGGCCAACTCCCCGTGCTTGGAACAAACTCTTTCCTCGGCTGCATCCCAGCACCTCGAGCCAGATCCTGCTCCACAGTCGCACGGAGACCTTGGTCAATAAGCCCCGGGACACCGCTAGTACCCCATGGGAACGCTGGCCCAAACAAGGAGAGACCCTGCCGCCCTTCTGAGTGGGGGAAAGCCCTGCAAAGGCCAGGAGCCCCCACGTGGCCAATGGCCGGGGCCCAGGCAGGGCTGGAATCGGCCGGTGACCCTCCGGTTTGGCACCCCAGTGCGGACAGAGCATCGTCGTCCCTGAACTACTCACGTTCTCTGGAGGAGCAGGTTTTAAGAGGTGCAGGGTCATCCACACAGCCCCCCGCCCCCCTGCAGCTGCTCAGCCTCAGCCCCAGCCGGCCGGCCGGCCGGATCCTGTTGAGCAGAGAAGCTGGCCCTCCGCGTCAGCACGGAGCCCGGATGGCTCACGGGGGCCTTGGAGAGGAGGCGGAGCTGCCCCCGTGGCAGAGGAGCCCCCGTGTGCGGGAAGGGATCGGGGCAGCGTCTCCAGCCCGGGCCGGCTGCGCACTCTGCCACGCAGGACGCGCGGCCCACACCCCGGCCGAGGGCCGGCCACTCACGCTGCGCTGCCGCCTCCTTCCTTTGCAGAGAAGACGGTGTCTGAAGTCAAGAATAACAAGCAGAGCCTGGAAGGTAAGGGTCGGCCTCTGCTCCGTGCTCCGTGCTCCGTTGTCGGCAGCTCCAGCCCCACGCCCAGCGGGCGCTTTTGGGAAAAGTCGCGTTTGGCTCGCAGGCGCCGATCCCGCCTGTGCTTGGATCCACATTCTGTGGGCAGGGCACGGGCGAGAGCCCCGCCAGCGACTCCGTGGCTGCCCTCCCGCCCTGCATCCGGGGAGGCGAGTTGCCCTGGCACCTGCTGTGCCGGCAGGACGAAACATGCAGGGCACCCTCCCTCTGGGGACCTTTGCCGCTGCAGGGGAAGCAGACGCTTGCCGGGAAGGCGAGGCGGTGCGTGCGTCCTGCCGGAGGGTCCGGGGCGTACGGGAAGAGCCCCGAGGAGCACAGCCTGCAGCCCTGCAGCTGCCTTGGGATACGAACCGAGGCCGTTCCGGCGGCTGGGGCCTCCGGGGTCTCAGGCGCTGCTGCATCGGGGATGCTCAATGCTCCGCCCCCCCTTTTCTTTGCCGCTTCATCGCCACGAGGAGGCGGCTAGAGAAAGGCAGACTGAGCGCGAGGGGAGAGCTGTCCCAGGGGGCTGGTGGGTGAAAGGACGCTCGGATGGGCTGGTTGCTCACCCCACTGCTCCCAGCAGACGATCAGGCCCCCAGTGGTGGCCGTGGCTTGTTTCCCCTCTGCTCCTCCCACCGTGTGTCCCGTGAGGGCGCAGCGTCAGCAGCCCGCTCTGATCCAAGGCCTCTCTGCAGAAATGGGTTTTCAGCTTTGGAAAGAGAGGCACCCCTTTAAAGATGTTTTTCCCATCTTTGGGGGGCACGGCGTACAGCTTTGCGCCTTTGGGGAGACGTGTGCATAGTCAGCATGACACCCTCTGGGAGAATGTGCACAAATTCACCCTAATCCGGGGTTTTGCTTTACATTTGAGGAGGTCTGCGCACATTCATTGAAGAACAGAAACCACTGTGCATCGGCACTTTTTGCACGGTTTTCCCCAGTTTTTGGAAAAGTGCACCACTTCCGACCCCCGATGCAAAACGCCCTGAAAAAGAGAAGTAACATTAAATTTGCACGAATCTCCCCAAAGGTGAAGAAAAGAACATTCAATATTTGCATGTCTCTCAGAGATGAGGCAAAAATGCTACATTTGTGGAAGTCTCTCCAAAGACGGGAAAACGAGCTTCCCCTCTCTGGCACGGCAGTAAAACAGAGGCGCATATGGACTAGTGCTATTTGAACATGTAATGGAGAGTTGATACGCCTAGCGGAACGAGGATCGAGAGAGTTCATTACCCTTGTGCAGCACTTTCCGATGAGCCCCGTGCACACCAGCTGGCTGGCTTTGTACCAGCCATGAGCCATTCTGGGGGCGAGCCTCCCTGAGCAGCCCCACCAGCTGTGGGTCCTCAGCCGGGCTTGGATGTCATTAACAAACCACCCGGAAGGGACTGCACCGGGTTCACATTCATGAGGCCACCCTGAGAGAAACAACACCGAGAAACCCTCGGCCTGCTCTCACGTCGTGCAGACCGGTCCGTGTCTCTTGCTAGATTATTTGCTAGACTCCGAGGGGATCTGTTGGCGACGCACAGGTGTGTGAGGGGGTGTCACACGGAGGTAGGGAGAGGCCTGTTCTCCCCTGCAGAGGAAAGCAGGACGCGCTCCAATGGAGCAAAGCTCAGGGAACCAAGGCTCCATTTGGATGCCAGGAAGCACTTCCTGACAGTCAGGACCCCGAGGGCGTGGAATGGGCTTCCCCGGGAGGTTGTTGAGGCTCCGTCAGTGAGGGTGTTCAAGGATAGGCTGGACGTGCACATGGTGGGCATGTCGTGAGCGGAGCTGGCTGGAGCTAGGGGTCAGACTAGATGGCCCGGGAGGCCCCTTCTGACTCGCTCTGTTTTACTGAGTGTGCAGTTTACAGGCTTCTGTGCTCTCAAAATGAGCGTCCCCAGGAAGTCGCAGCTGCCCTTGGTATATTTTGGCCCCCAAAGTCAGCCCCCACCCTTTCCAAGACAAACATGTCTCTCGTCTGCTTTTTCCAATGCTGGTTTTCCTTTCTGTATCTGGAGGAGGGTTCATGTATTTTACATGCTTAGTCCAGCTGAGGGCATGAGGCTTGTCTTGAGTTACTTTTCTCTACCTGGCTTCTTCCAGATGTGTCAGACTCCAACTCCCATCATCCCTAGCCTGGTTCAGTAATGGGCCCAGCTGGGTAAGGATGGCATTGTAATCCACCACCCCAGAGAGCAGTAGTGGGGAACAGCTGCCTTCTCCTTAAGAAATGCCCGTCGTCGGAGGCGTTCGGAGCTGCCCTGCCCTCCTTGAATCTATTTATCTACAGCCAGTGTCTCAGGATGGCTTTCAACATAATCAAACAAACCATAAATAAACAGAAAAGGAACAGCCAACATAGTAAAATAAGGCATGAAATGGGACTAAGCATGACAGCAAAAGCAGTTAAAAATTAAAATATTAAAATGCCGGGCAAATAAAGAGGTCCATTTATCTGAATACTTGAACAGACAGCTGCTTATCGTGTGGGAAGAAGAACCCCGTCACCTTCCACCCCCTGTTTGAAGGCGGCCTCTGCACAACCTGCCAGGTGAGCGCTCAGGCCGGGCAGGTGAAGGGGGAAGGAGGGGGGGCTGGGTCGCGTCCGTTCCCCCCGGCCACGAGGTGGCTGCAGATGGGCGCCCACCGGGTGCTGCTCTCTGGCCTGCCGGGAATGCCGGGAGGCCGTTCCGGGATCCTGGGGCTGACAGTGTCGTTGGAAGCGCGCTCTTGTCCTCTGGAGGGTTTCTTCCGAACAGAGCAAGCCTGGTCTTGGAAGTCCAGACCTGCTTGGTCCCCCCCGCCCCCCCGCACCTTTCCGTGTCTGTTGCGTGAGACAGTCACAAGAAGGAAGCGCTCCCCACAGTAAAGAGAGAAAGTACCGGGGAGCCCCTCTTCCCGGATAGTCGCCTGTCCGATTCTAGTGGGGCTCCCCCATTTCTGGTAGGGCTCCCCCACTGCTAATTGGAGCATGGAGCACGCAAGAAGAGCCAGACCTACCACTGGGGTGGCCACCAGTGGGAAACCTACCAGAGGAACATCACGTGTGCGGTGCCACCCTGCCACCCATGTTCCCCGGCAACTGGTGCGCACGGGCCCACTGCCTGCGCCATAGCGACAGCCCCCTCCGCCAGGACGGTGGCCGGTCCCCTTCTCAAGCGGCCCACGCTGGTGGCCATCGACTCATCTGGCGGAAGGGAATCCTGTGGCTGAACCCTGCGCTGTGCCAAGGACCCCTTCCCTGGACCTGTCCCGGCGCGTCCGTCCATCCGCTTCAGGGGACATCCCCTGAGGTGTGATGGGAAGGGGAGGAAAACGGGCTCCCAGGCTGCCTGGCATATTCCGGGCTGGGCCGGCTCAACACGCAGGCAAACCTGCCAGAGCCGCTGAGGGCGCAGCGTGCCCGGCCTGGCAGGATGCCTCTGGGGCAGGCTGGAATTAGCTGCCAGAGGTCAGGGGAACTGAGGGCATCCCCCGGGGCAGCAGGCACGGCGGTGCCAAAGCCCGAAACCCGACGGAGCCGCTCCTCCTGGCTTCTGCAGCTACTCCCAAAAGCGCACCCCCAAGGCTCCAGAAGGGCTCCCGTGTGAGCGGGCAGGCACCGTGCAAGGAGCTGGGGATTCTCCGGGCCACTCCGCTGGCCCGCTTGGCTCCCCGTGCACACTGGGTCTGCCTGCCCCGGATCCATCCGAGCGCACACGTGGGGCCGCACCAGCCACAAGATGTGCAGAGCTGCCGAGGAGGCAGGCCCTGCGGCTGCCCGCTGAGCCCCGCAGGGGGACAAGCCGGGGGTGGGGGGCCCGTGGGGGTCAGGACGCCAGAGCCCTCTGGGGAAGGCTGCGCGCTGGCTGCCCCGGGGGCTGAGCTGGGCCTGGCGCCTCCCGCTGCCGGCCATGCAGAAGTGACGGGGCTGAGGCATCTCCCCTTGCAGGACCGGTTCCTCGAGCTTTTCTACATGTACGACGACGACGGGTACCAGGCCTACTGCTCCATCTGCTGCGAGGGCAGCGAGCTGCTGCTGTGCGACAACGCCAGCTGCTTCAGGTGGGTTGCCCCCGCTCCCGCCCCCACCCCTGCCCCGTGCGGGGCCGCAGCAGCGCCTGCATCTCCAACCCCTCTGCCGCCCTCAGGTGCTTCTGCGTGGACTGCCTGAACGCGCTGGTGGGCAAGGGCTCGGCCGAGGCCGCCCGCAAGGAGGAGCCCTGGAGCTGCTTCATGTGCCAGCCCCAGCGGCGCTACGGGGTGCTGCAGCGCCGGCAGGACTGGAGCGCACGCCTGAAGGAGTTCTTCACCAGCGAGAACGGGCGAGAATACGTAAGGGGGCGGCACGGCACGGCGCGCTCGCAGCAGGCAAGGGGGAGCCCGGCGTTCCTCCCGCCGCAGCAGTGGGGGTGGGTTGGCAGGGGAGCCAGGGGCCCTGGCCCCTCGAGCCTCCCCCTCGCGCTGCTCTCCATGGAGTCCGCCTGTCTGCCGAGGGGCCCTGAGGTGCTCCGCGTTATCCTTGTAGCTTGGGCTGAGGAGCTGTGATGGGGCCAGAGTCTTCCCGGGACCCTCATGGCCAAGGGGCTTGAACCTGGCCCTCCCCGGGCCCGGCCCGACTCGAACCAGAGGCCCCATCCTCCCCGTGCACTACTGGAGTGCAGCCTCCACACACCTTGAGGGTAACATCTGGGGGATGGCAGCTTGGGGGGCACCCAGCAGGACCCCCCCCACACACACGCAGATTGGATTACTGCTGTTGCCACGTGGTGATGCCAGACCACCATAGAAGGGGCCACACGTAGCTTGAGCACGAGCCACGTCTGTCCTTTCTGGGACGCAGCCCTTGTGTCCTGCCGCTGGAATGTGGTGGTGAGCAACTGACCGTTTTCCTGGCAACACCTGCCAGGTATGGCGCCGGAATGAGGCGTGGCCGCCCGGGAAGACTGCGGGCATGTTCCCCACCTGGACCAGGTATGGAAGGTGCAGCGATTCAGGCCCATCCAGAGAGCAGGGCAGGCCGTCCTCTGGACATCGCAGGGTGTGAGGCAGGGGGCTTGCTTCCAGCTCATCCCCTTTTCTGCCTCTCATCACAGGAGGCACCGAAAATCTACCCTCCCATCCCCGCTGCAAAGAGGCGGCCGATCAGAGTGCTGTCTCTCTTTGATGGCATAGCAACAGGTGAGACACCTCGAGATGATTGATTGATTGATTGATTGATTGATTGATAGATAAACAGTTGCATCTGATAAAAGCCATCAAGGTAGTGTCCAAATCTGAAACTATAAAATCAACACAAACGAAAAGCAGTGAAAGCAGACATGAAGGAGGACCATGTTTCGGAAGACTGACCTGAACGAGGCCTCTTGACGCCCTTCCCAGAGGCCAGGGACGGGGCGACCACAGCTCTTGAAGGAGCCCAGACCCTGGCGTGGGGCAGCGCGTGCGCCCTTGGTGTGGGGCCGCCAGCCAATGTGTGCCGTGCCAGGTTTGGATTCCAGGGTAGCCCCCTCAGGTGTGCTGGGGTCAGCAGGTAAGGTATGTACCCCTTTAAGCTCTTCGGCTGTGTCCCCTCATGGCTGAGGGAACTTCTCACGAAGTTTCGGATGCTTGTAAGGTACGCATAAAAGCACAAGAAGGGCCACACTAGGTAGATCAAGGATCCGCCTTGCCCACAGCCGCCTACCAACTGGAAACTCGCAAGCGGAACAGGAGTGCAACAGTACCCTCCTGCCCATGAGCCCCAACAGCTGGGGCACATGGGCACACTGCGTCTGCTACTGGAGGGAGCCTGTAGCCCTCAGGACCGCTGGCCACAGACTAGTCTTTTCTCCCTGCATGTGGAGCGGGAGAGGCTCTCCCTTTCCAAAGCCACCCAGTTTGGTGGCCGTCTCCACACCCTGCGCTAGCCGATTCCCTGGTTTCGCTGAGCTGCGCATGCCTGCGACCGGTGCGCCAGGGTGGGGTGCTGCGGGAGCTCACCCAGAACAGGGTGGGAGCTGGCTGGCCCCGTGGTAAGTACGTCGCACCCCTGCGGGGAGCACGTGGGACACCCGACCCAGGTCCAGGCCGACCTCTGGGCTGCCCCAGGGGGTCTTGTCGTTCCCTTCCGTTCGCGCACCCCCTGCGTGGAAGACGAGGCCGCCTCCGTGCTGGACCGAACCGTAGCACACTCAGGGCACTGGCAGCACGTGGATGATGGCTGTTGGGAAAAACGGTGCTCTGCCTTGTCAGGTCACTGTGAGGATGGACGAGGACTTTCGTCATCACTGCTAAGGACAGCTCATCCCACAGTGGTGGTCGGCCTCTCCTTCCGCAAAGTTTGGCCACTTTCCGGATGGCCTGTATTCTCCTCCGTTAAGGCCAGTCTGGTTAATTTGATACCGTTTTGCTACTGTCCGTGCTTTTCATCTGTGTCCCATCCTGCAGTCCGCAGCCTGCCTGCAGGCATTCATGAGCTGTTCCCGTCCCATTGTTACATGATATTCACAAATTCCTCATTTGCGGTGCTGGCGCCTGTTGAATGGTGTTGCGTTCGTGCTCCGGGGCATCACGTGGCCCTCGGCAGCGACCCGTGCGCGCACGAGGACGGCCCAGCTCCCGTGCCTTTTGTCAGCGCTGCACCTCATGACTCACACGGGATGGGGCGGATGTGCAGGGGCCACGTCAGCTGTGGGGGAGGCTTGGGGGATCCGGCCGGGTCACACTGCCAGCTTCTCACCTGAGTCGCTTCCGCTCCGCAGGCTACCTGGTCCTGCGCGACCTGGGCATCAAGGTGGAGAAATACGTGGCCTCTGAGATCTGCGAAGACTCCATCGCTGTGGGGACGGTGCGGCACGAAGGGAGCATCAGCTACGTGCACGACGTCAGGAACATAACCAAGAAGAACGTAAGGGGTGCCCTGGCCATGCGCCTGGCAGAGGTGGCTGTGCTGGGAGCCGGGTCGGGGTATCCGGGGCAGGACCGGTTCCAGGGCTTGGAGAACAGAGGCAGCTGTGGTGGCTCGGGGCGCCTCTCCGGTCGGGTCTGTCCTCGCTTGCCGTGCCCCGTGAAGCAGGCGCGTGGTGGGCAGCCGGGGGATCCGCAGGCTGCCCGTCTCGGCATGCCACTGCCGGCTCACCACGATGCCGAGCCGTGCCGCCATTTCTCTGTCTGTTGCAGATGGAGGAGTGGGGGCCGTTCGACATGGTGATCGGCGGAAGCCCCTGCAACGATCTCTCCACCGTGAATCCGGCCAGGAAAGGTTTGTACGGTAAGCGGTCCTTAAACCTGGAGGACTTCGGGCTGAACGAGACAGGCACGGTCGCTTTCCGGGAGCCACGTGCTCGTCGACCGCGCCACTTTCTCCTTGCAGAGGGAACGGGAAGGCTGTTCTTTGAATTCTACCACCTGCTGACACTGGCTCGGCCCAAAGCTGGAGAGGAGCGGGCATTTTTCTGGCTCTTCGAGAATGTCGTTGCCATGAAGGTCAACGACAAGAGGGACATCTCGCGCTTTCTGGAGGTAAACGCTGCCAAGGGCCTTCTCTGCCCTGCGACGGAAAGCGCCATTTCCGTCCGGGTCTCTTGCTTCATCTTGTCTGCTCCTGGCCGAGTAAACTGCCGGGGGAGCTGGGCTTTGAGCGTGTCTGCACCACAGATGTGATGTAGTCCAGCCCGCATGCACGCTCCCCACGAAACCCCGCAGAGTGCCGTCCTGCTCTGGGAGGGGCACAAGATCCTGCAAGGGACCGCAGCCCTGCAGGTCCCTACAGCAGCCATTCAGTGGCAGCTCCAGATGCCTCCTGTGACCCAGGCTAGCCGGGGGTCGTGGAGGTGAGAATGCCGGACTTGGGGGTCCTGGGCTCCAGTTCCCACAGGGCCATGAAGCCCACGCGTTGACTCTGACTCTTATTGCCTGTCAGCCTCGCCTACCTTGCAGGGTTATTGTGGGGATGAAGGGGAGAAGAGGTGAATCGCAAAGGCTTTCTCTGGCTCCTTGGAGGAGAGGCGAGATGGGCGCTCTCACCCCGATCCCTGCAATCCACATGTCCTTCCACGTGTCCTAGGAAGCCTTTTTACTGGAAGATGGTTGTCAGCTGCCCAACTTGGGCTCTCGGGTGGAATAGAAGTGGAATAAATTCTGTCTACCGCTGCCCTTTTCCTCTTGTGAGGACGCCAAAGCGGCTTCCATAGCGCCATTTTCTCCTCACCACAACAACCCTGTGAGCTAGGATGGCTCAGAGTCTGTGACGGGCCCAAAGTTGCCCAGTGGGGACCAGCACCTGGCTCCCCACATCCCCAGCCGAACACTGTCAGCACCGCACCACCGCACCGTACTGGTTCTCACATGGACAATAACCGAGATGGTCCATCGATGCCGCATAAAAGCCGCTTGTGATGAGCAGGGGACGGCCTTGCACATTTCCCAGGGAGTTAGAAAGCAGGCCCCTGCAGGGGTGCTCAAAGGAATGTGCGCGCCCAGTGGCCTGGTGTGTCGGTCCAGCCGGCAGCTGTCTCCTTTATCAGATGCGCTCGAGTTCCTGCATCCCTGGATGTTCCATGGGAATTTAATCACATAACGGAATGACGCCACATATCAGGGGGGAACCGGTGCCCTCCGGTCCTCGCTGCAGGGCCCGTGGTCAGGGATGGTGTGAGCTGGGCATCGGGGAGCTGCCATTCCTGTATTCTCGGCCTACCTCTTCTTTTCATGCCTTAAAGCCTCGATGCCTAAGCTGAAGAAGTCTTTCCACTCCAGCGTAACCCTAGAACTCCTGGCATGGCCAACCATGGCTGGCCGGAGGATGCTCGGAGTTCTACACCGGTCTCCTTGTTACCTGAGCAGGGGCTCGGTGGCGAATCCTGCCGCTTTCACAGGAACGGGGCCCGTTTGGCAGCCTCTCCCTAAACGCCCGTCCCTCTTCTCCTCAGTGCAACCCAGTCATGATTGATGCCGTGAAGGTCTCCGCCGCGCACCGGGCGCGGTACTTCTGGGGCAACCTGCCTGGGATGAACAGGTAATTCCAGAGCGTGTATTCCTCTCCCTTGCTTCACCGAGCCCCGATGCCGAACCGGGATGGCGGGCCTGGGGCCCATGAGCCCAGCTGGGGGCAGCACCAGCCTGCAGAACCAGCCTCCCGTCATGCAGTTCTAGGCAGTAGGTCAAAGCCAGGTTTTGATCGCCCAGAGGGCGTCTTCCCCCTTTCAGTGAACCATTCCTTTTTGTATGCATTTGGGTTTTCTGATTGTTCAAAATACTGTTGACTTGCTGGCTGTGAGCACTTACACACTGCTAAACGCATCCTTCTCCCAACGCACAAGTCTGTCCGTCCATCCGTCCGTGCGCGCTCCTCGGATCCCCAGAGGAGGCTTCGCTGAAATAGGGCCCAGCGAGGGGCGCAGCGTGGGGCTGCCCAGGCCGGGGAGGAGCGGAGCGGAACAGGGCTTGTGGCGTCCTGCCCTCCTCAGTGGATGGGAATCGGGTTGAAATGAGAGACTCGCCCACAAAGGGAGCTTGATGCGCAATGCACGGCCCCTTAGCAGAGGAAACAGGTGTGCCAAAGCAGACGCGAGCTGCCCTCTGCCCTTCCCGTAACAGAGAGGGCGCCGAGCCACAGAAGCGGCTCAAGCCTTTCCCAGGCACCTTCCTCCCCTACCCCTGTGGGTTTAGTGCCTCGTCACAAGCAGCCTTCCCCAACGACGTGCCCTTCAGAAGCTGGCTGGGGGCAATGGGAGTTGTCCTCTGACACATCTGGAGGGCACCCAGTTGGGGACAGCTGCTATAGCAAGACACATGCCATAAAACATCACAGAAGCAATCGGTTTAGCCTGCCATGGTTTTCGGTCTGTTCTTAGGCCCCTGGTCGCTTCCAAGAGTGACAGACTCGAACTTCAGGATTGCCTGGAGTACAGCAGGACGGCGAAGGTAGGTCTGGAGCCTGACCTCCCCCGTCCCCCCTGGCTCCAAGGTTTTGGGATGCTTGGGAATGTGCCGGAGGGCTTGCACGCCTCCCGGGTCTCTCAGGTGACACTGCCTCAGGGTTACGGGTGTGCAGACCCCAGGCACCTCTCCCTGCGCCCTGCCTCCTCCCTCAGCCCCGGGGCTCAGCCGCTGCTGCCCCAGCCCCGCTCCCCTTCCCCCGCTCCCCTGTGGGCTTCTCCCGTCCCTTTGCAAAAAGAGGAGAGCAAGAGGCGTCTGCCTCCCGCCCCAGACCAAAAGCATTACACACCCCCAAGCACGGCTGAACGTGGGGGTTCCGGCTGGGGATGAAGGCAAATTACGCTAAATACACCGTCTCCTTGCAGTATTTATGCGAGCAGGCAGGCAGGGCTGTGCGCAAAGACCCGGGGGGCTCTTGCTGTGAGGGCTGGCGGACTGTTTTCCGGTGCCGGGATGCCTCCGTCTCTGCCTTCCTCTGTGCGGAAGGAGTGGCTCGGCTCCTTCCAAAGGGCCCGGCAGAACAGCTGCTGTGGCTGGCCAAGGAAGGGGGAGCTCGGCAGGGCCCCCTCTCCTCTCCCCAGGCCCTTGCTGCCTGCCCCCAGGGGCCCCGCTCCGGGCACCTCCTGGAATCGGCCGCCGCGGCTCCTCCGGGACACTCACCTGGCTCCTTGTGCTTTTCTCTTCAGTTGAAAAAGATCCAGACCATCACCACCAAGTCCAATTCCATCCGGCAGGGGAAGGCCCAGGCGTTCCCCGTGCGCATGAATGGGAAGGACGACAACCTGTGGTGCACCGAGCTGGAAAGGTGAGCTCCGGGGAGGCGGCTGGGCGGACGGGAAGGGGAGGCCAGCAGGCCGGGCTGCGAGCGGGGGCTTTCTTGGGGGTGGCGAGGAAGACTCCGGTTTCTCTCTCTCTTGCAGAAGTTGGGGTGGGTTAGCTCTTCCTTCCACCGACTGGCAGGAGCAAGGGCCGCTGAGTGCCGAGAGTGCTCCCTGCGTGGGCGTGTGGGCAGGACCGGCAGCCCTGGTCGGGTGGAAGGCTTTTGAGGCGGGGGGAGTCGCTCTTCCCCCCACGCACGTGACACCCCGTGAAGGTTGAGGGTGCCGTCCCTGATGCTCAGCGCCCCTGGACAGGTCGGGGAGCTAAGCAGGCTGGAAGGTGGAAATGGTGAGGAGAGACTGGGGGCAAGAGAGCCCCCAGCTGAGGGGGCAGTGGCCTCCCCCAGGCCCTCTCCTGCTGCTGTTCGGAAGGCTCGAAACGGGGTGTCTTGGCATGGCGAGAAGGGCTGGAAGGCTGTGCAGGAATATCCCATGACAGCAGGGCTTTCACCTCCCCCAGGGGTGGGCAGAACCTTTTTTGCTGTGGAAGTCGGGGTATCGGCACCTTGAACAGCTGCCCTGGCCAACGTCCTGTACTTTCGCAATGCTGGCTGTGCATTTACTTAGCAAGGCCTCCATCTGCGCTGTGCATCTGCAAGGGCCAATCGGTTCGCAGACGCTTCCCGAGACTCCTCAGGGTGCTGGGGTGGGGGGTGGCTGGCCCGGCCTCACGGCGGTTTTGCTGTGGTGATGAGCACTGAGCCGAGCCTGCACGGACCCAGGAGAGCGGCCCTGCAGACGGCACGGGGCGAGTCGGCTTCCGCGGCGGCCTTGGCGCAGCAGCGACCGCCCTGCAGGCCACCCACACGGCCAGGCAGCGCTCCCTTCCCCTCTCGTGCCAGGATCATTGGTCAGGGCCCGGCTGGAGCCGCGAGAAGGCCGAGCACCCCGCAAGCCGGGGGACAAAGCCGAGCGGGCCCTCAGCCGGGGAACGCCACACACCTGGCCTGCCTGCAGGACGGCCCGGCTCCTGACCCGCTTGTGCGAACGCCGCTCACCGCTCTGCCTCTTCTTCCAGGATCTTTGGCTTCCCGCTGCACTACACAGATGTGTCCAACATGGGCCGTGGCGCTCGGCAGAAGCTGCTCGGACGGTCCTGGAGCGTCCCGGTCATCCGCCACCTTTTTGCCCCGCTGAAGGATTACTTTGCCTGCGACTAGCGAGGGGCCGTCCGGGTCTCTGACCGAGCCGCCTGGAGGGAATCGCAAGAACCGGAACCGCTGTCGTCCTCCAGGCGCCGCCCACCGCCGCCCACCCCCACCGCCCGCCGGAGCCGGTAGCCTCGGCTAGCCAGACACGGAGACCTCGGGGACGCGTCCCTTGGACTGGCGGTGTGTGGTGGGGGTGTGACAACAGCATTAACCATTTTTCCAAATGCTTGAGAAACAGCCACTCATTTGCTGCCTGAGTCAAAGCTGGCTTTCTGAAGAAGGCCAGACTCGAGCGAGGGATGAGAAAAGGACTCTCGAGAACAGCTGCTGAGAAAGCAAACTTCTAGACCTGAGCCATCATTGCTGCGTTTCACACAATCCACACTGGAAAAATCAGGCGTGCCACCTCCCTCTTTCCTTAACCCCTCCTGTCCCTTTGAAAACAACAGAAAAACATTTTTGGGAAAAAGATACTTTGGTTGCTGCTTTACAACGTTTTGTGAGAATGTGGGAACTCCTGAACTGGATTTAACTGAAACTGAACAGTAAGAGAATCGTCGTTTGAGCAAAAGGTTGACTCTCTGCACAGGTATCAGGTATACTTTTAACTACACTAGAACAACAGCAAAACAATGCTTTTAACATAATTTCAGGGGCATCTTAAGGAAGAGAAACTTCTTGTAGAGCCACATGGGCTTCTCTTTGCCTACAGCC